>PVLD010010097.1:16264-72824 GCA_004027595.1 Dinomys branickii | reverse complement strand
TGGGACTTTCCCACGTCTCGCCCCGGCAGCCTGGTCCGCCCTACCACATCTCCCCCGGCATCTCAGAGAAATACGCCCAGTTTAAACTTCCCAGCCGAGGTCCCGGCATTCATGCTCACCAAGTCTGTCTCGAGCTGGTGGTGTTTATTAAGGAGGTTCGCTCCCTTGCTGCTCACCCGGTCGCCATCTTCCCCGGATCCTTTTATAATTCAATTCTGATCTTACTGTTATTGTACTACTTTGTGCCTCTTTGTTAATGCTTTCCGGTTTCTTTCTTTTTTTTTTTTTTCTGTTGTTGAGATGATTAATTGTTTGACCAATTTCGCCTGTCTGTATTTGTGTTCATGAATATACACTTTGAAGATATCAATAGGTAAAGCAACAACCATTGTTGAGTCCATGTCACATTGTCTGTAAATCAGTTTTGATTGTACTATTTCTTATGCTACTTTGTGTCTGTTTGTTAATATGTTTTTGTGCTTTTACTTTTAATATAAAAAAATAAAAATTATGATTAAATTAAAAAAAAAGATAAGTAATCTCTAGGCCGTGTTGCCCATAGATCCTCTGCACATGACATCAATATGACAGTAAAGAAAAGGAATTTCAACCTGTTATGAAAAGTAACCATAATGGAGAGAATAGGAACACTACATGCACAGATTTTCCATTGAAAGGCACATAAAAAAGGTTGACATCAATGTCAACATGCATGAAAGTACCAACAATCACACTATACTGACACAAGACTAAAACACAGAGATACCAGATGTTAGCAGTATCTCCCTTTAAACAATGAGACAAGTCAAAGAGGAAATGTAATTTTTAGAAATGGATAACAAATATTCAAGCAAAACATGTAACAGGCTATCATTTCAAAATAAGGAAGTTATTTAGGTGTCAGAAGCATCAAAATCTTGGAAGTTAAGTAAGAAGGGTAAGCACTCATTAAACTACATAAGTCTTCAAGTAAAATCTAAGACAATATAAAATGATTTTTGTCACGAATTCTTGAAGTGTGGACTTAGCTCTAATAGAACTTGTCTTGCTTCCAACTATTTTCATGTTGCTTCTGAAAAAACAGATTGTTGGATGAATTTACTCATTAACAGAAATCTCCACAGGGCAACTCCACAAAATAACAAATACAGAGGGAAAAAAATGGTGAAGTAAATTGAGTTTGAATTTTTTAATGGTATGCACATCAAACTTAAGAGAGAGTTAACCATATGCTGAAAAATCTGTGGTTTCTTGATAACATTAATAAAATCACACTCAAATAACATCATCTCTTTGGAAGTGCCCATAAAGCTGTCTTTTCCTGGCATCATTGCATTCAGCGTCCACCAAGGACTACCTGAATGCCTCCATTACTATTTATGTAGTACATGTTACCGTCCCAGGGAACAGGCTATATGGGCCCGTGGAAGATCATATACCGTATTCCAACCACCGTGCCCCTGCTTTAATAATAAGTTGGAAACTAGGCATTAGTATACTCTTAGCAACATCTAGGTTACTATGTAGGTATATGTCAGATCTGAGAGTCTTCTAACAAACCAAAGGTTCTCTTTAGAGAATGAGTCTCTAAAGTCCTCTCTCCTTATCTGTGTCTGGTGCTCAAAGTAAACCTTGATCAAAATGTAGTGGTTGAATTCAACTTTGGCACTGTCGAAAGCCATTTGGAGTATCTGCCAGACTTATCATTTACACCTGTTCAGTGCATTTACAACGTCACCAATATACAAACACTTAAGGCTTCTGGGTAAATACTGCACTTTCCCCCTGAGGCACAGAGTCCCAGCAATAGCAACCTTGCTCAAATTACTGAAATATTACATCAGTGATGAGGTAGCCTGACAGGTTATTTGGAAAATTATTTTGCCAAGTCATTTACAAGACACTGCACACTCCACATTATTTCTTGAAGATGTACAAGCTGTAAATGCTATGGGCAAGCTGGCCACAGTGGCTTTTGTAGACCCAACTACTCAAGAGACTGAGTCAATAGGTTAACTTGAGGCAGAGTTTTAAACCAGCCTAGGTATGGTGGATTGAAAGTGGGTGATCTACTTGTAACACCAACCTGAAATGAACCAGTGTGGTGCTGTTTGTGGGAGGCCCACCTGATGATTGTTGCTGCCAGGGTAAGAGGTAAAACTGGGGAGGAAGAAGATTAGAAGCTGTTGGGAAGCTGTAGGTGTTGCTGGTTTTCCTGGAGGAGCTTGTCATGCTGGTTTTCCTAATGAACTCAGCTGTTCTCATCGTGAAGGAGCTTGGGACTTTGTTGTCGCTGAGAACAGCTATGGTAAATTTTAGGGCAGCTCTGGTCCTCACTTTGAGCATCAATTCCTGGCTCTGGCAGGGAAGATAGTGCACCACTTAGTCTCCTGGAGAAGTTTGTCACATTGGCTTTCCTGATAGGAGCTCGGCTGTCCTGATCATCAGAGGAGCTCAGGATCTCATCGCTGCTGAGAATGCTGTGGTACCTTTTGAGGGAGCTCCGTTTCTTACTTTGAGCATCACTTTCTGGCTGCAGTGCAGATTCCTTAGCCTGCTGACACAGATACTTCATCCTGCTGCAACGGACTTTCTAGAGCTTCCACCACTGACCTGTAGGACTTCCAGTGCAGATCTGTAGAACACGTCTGCCTGAGACATTGTTGTGGGCTTTTAGATTCCAACTGGAATCATGGGAGGCACTGTTATAGGCTCTAGGTCTTCAGCTGAACTCATGCAGGACATTACGGTGGGATACAGACCCTCAGCTGGGTTCTTTGGTGTTTGGAGTGTTGTGGACAGATTTCCTGCACTCTTTTTGTGTATGACTCTTTGGGTGGCTCTTATAAAATAATCTTATAATTAAGTGTCCTGTATGTATTGTTCCCTTTGCAAAACCCCAAACTACAACACTAGGCAACATAGTAAGACTGTCTCAAAAGAAAATAGATAGGGGATAGATAAATGGATGGATGGATGGATGGATGGATAGATAGACAGACAGACAGATAGACGGAGCACTGTGCACCTTCCCTGAATGAAGTGAGTGCTTTTGGTGCCTTGTGTCATTAGCCATTCAGGGACAGTATGTCAGCATAAAAGCTCTTTGATTTTTGAATACCTGCCAAATACATCTGCAGTAGACACTACAATTTTCTCAAAAATCTCCACATCTTAGCTTTTCCTCTTAGCTCTCTATTTCTGTTACATGAGTACCTACTATTTCCCTTGGTACAATCTATGCAGCCTGGCTTTGTACATGTTTTGCTTCATGTGAGATAGTAAGTGGCCCAAGCCATCTGATACCCAAATTCATCACACCTCATTTGTGATTCTTACACAAGGAATCGTAATTCTCTTACTTCCATCTGCCTTTACTCCTCAACAAGGTCAATTTTTTAAATATATGTGATGGATTTTATCCACCTTTAAAAGAAAAGTGGCAGATTATGTATAATTGATGGGAAAATACACGTGGGAAAAACTATTCCCTCTGTAGCCCCTGAGGCTAGATGAAATGTGAAGACTATGCTTCTGATCACAAATATATTTATTTTTATAGAGTACAGTGGAGCATGCCCCTCTAAAATGATTAAGAATTGTGGTGTATTCTGCCTCTGTGAAGGAATCCCTTGGTAAATACTAACACTGACTCACCCTGATTTTAGTTCACAGCAAAGCTACAAAGAATCTCATGTAGCACAAGTTGGCTGTCTATTTTTGACTATATTGGAGAAAGTCTGCAAAGATGTCCTACACATTCTGAGAACTTTCTGTGCCTCTGCTTGACTAATTTCTCCTGCTACAGGGGCCGACTGTACCATTATACAAGGCAAGCTCCAAGTGCCAAAAAGTTAATGCCCATAGAATATCTAAATATTGCAAGTAATTTTTCAGTTTGCTATTTCTCTTTGGGAAAATTTTCTGGCATGATTTTCAGAGTGTTTCAGTGGGTTTTACTGATACCAAGTCCAGTTGTATTGGTTTTACCGCTTTTGTTGTCTCAATTCTCTATATTCTAAGTGCTTTTATAACTCAACTCACAAAGAAATTCCTTGTACCATTTTCTTGCCATAATGTTTAGTTATGTCAGAAAATAAATTAAACCAAATCTGATAAATGAAACCAAAATGTACAGATGTGATCCTATACCTGGTTTACATGGCCCAAATTTGTTAGTTGTGCATTTTATTGTTTTGATCTCTGCTTCAAGTAATTAGAAAAATGCTCTAAATAGCCTTGTTCAAATTAGTAAGTTACCATGAATACCATATCCATTACATAATATTTAATAGATATTATTATTTCCACTTAACAGCTTACAGTTACAGTGATCTTTCTCTTTGATTTATAATCAGAGGATAAAATGGATCAAATGAGCAAGTCACACTCAAACAAATCAGAGACCTTGTTATGAATTGAACAGACTCTTCAAAGCTGATGTCATAAATTGTACCCACTACAACCTGAAAATGTTAACATATTTGGAAAGGGGTCATTGGAGATTTAATTACTTGAGTTCATAGGGGAATAATATGCACTCCTAATCCAATAGAGTTAGTGTTCTTGTCACAGTTTGACTGCATGGACATAGACTCATGCAGGGAGAGGATAGTTTGATATCAAGGAAAGGGTGTCATGCAGCCTAGAGTCAAGAAACAACAAAACCACCAAAAGCTAGAAGAGGCAAATATGGTGACCCTATGAGATTGCCAACATCTGTATTTAGATTTCCATGGTTGAGACAATAAATCTCTCTATTTTTCAGTCATCCAATTTGTAGTACTTTATTATGCAGCCTTAATAAATTAACATACCTGGTATCAGGATTTATTAAAAACTCAAGGCTATAGCTATTTACCAGCAAAGACAAATGGGGTGAATCTACATTAGGAATTGGAGAACTCCAGATCCTTTCTACCTGAAACACATTATGATTAGAATAATTTAAAATGAATTTAAAATATCAACAGTTATGTTTGTTATACCGGATGCAGTGTCAGTTGTCTGCAGTTTACACTCAAAATTTAGGAGGCAAATAGCCTATTCTGGGAAGTATGATGCAAAAGTCTATGCATCTCAATCATGTTTGCTACCTGTATGGAGGGAAATTAGTAAACCCTGTGGAAGCTTCCTGTAGATAAAGACTATCCTGCTTGCTACAGAATTAAATAATTTCTTTAGAAACAAATTGCTAATACGTAAGCACATTTTCTTAGGACCTTGTTATGGTTTGTGTCTAGATGCCCCCCCAAAGCCTCATGCAGTCATTGAGTTGGCTTCTAAAGTTTTTGATTGATTCATGGTCCAATGCTGGGATTTTGAATGGGACTGCTACACCAGCCCTGGGGCAGGTAGCCTGCATGCAATATAAGGGAAGGAAAGAGGCTTGTTCTAGTCATTCCTTCCCTTTTGCTCTTGCTGCTTTTGCCATTTTCCACCAGGATGAACAATTGTCCTCTGCCATGAGCCACCCTGCCTTGGAGCCAGCCAATTATGGACTGAAACCTTCACAAACTGTGAACTAAGAAACCTTTCCTTCTTTATTTCTGAGCATCAGGTATTTTGTCTCAGCAACAAAAGAAAGGCAACTAAGGCAGGGCTTTTGCACAAGAAAGGGAGAAAACACATTATAAGCATAATGTTTAACCATCTTCTTCATACATAATAAAAAAATATTGACTGCATCTCAAATAGAGTGTAGAGTTCTGTAGATTTTAGAGAAAAGAATAAGGCAACTTTATAACGTGAGATAATGTGTGCTGTATGCAGGATCTTTAGATTTATAGTCACCTTATTGCTTTAAGGTTAGCCTTTGAAATATACCATGCATCTTTTTTATCAGAAGAGATAGTGACTGAGAAGGGATGTGAAAAGACCTTCCAAGACAGGTGGTAATGTTCTATTTCCTCATTTGAAAACCCTATTCAGATTGTAGAATGATGTTCAGCTCCATAGTGATACTGTGACATTTCAAATGTATTTTGTACCGTATAATTTTAGAAACTCAATTTTGTGCTGTGTGTGGTGACCCTGACCTATGGTCTGAAAACTTGGGAGGCTGAGGCAGGGGATCACAAGTTCAATTTAATCAGGGCAGTTTAAGAACATGTCTCAAAATAAAAATAGAAAAATATGGCTGGGAGTGTATTTCTATGCTCCATGGGGTTAATTCTCAGTACTATGAAAATAATCACTTCCAATACATATAAAATCATTGATGATGCCGATCATTTTCTCTCCTTGAATTTAATATTTCCATTGCTTAGCTGTTTTCTCTACAAAGGCACATGTTACAAGCTCCTAATAAAAATTAAACTTTGCTGATATTATCATTGTCTCATAGCACTGGATATTGAATTTATTTAAGGACAAGTTTTGGATATTTGCAGAGAGTATCAAGAGTTAGAAGATTTTACCTTGATTTATAATCAGATGATTTTAATGCAACTACACTCTAGCCAGAACCATCTAAATCTTAGTTACCTTTTTTTAAAAAAACACAATGACTAAATCTCTAAAAAGAACTAGAACACTGGTTATATGTTTCCTGAAAAATCCCTATGTCTTGTGAAGAATAACTTATGCTTCAGCGTCTTCTGAGTTCATAAACACCCTGCAAATGTTTTCACACTAGGTAATTGTGTTATGTATGAAAAGCCGTTCCTTTTCACCCTTAATTGTCTGCTAATGTATGTTTGCCATATGGCAAGCTGCTGAGCATAACAAAAAGTGCTGCTAATGTTCTTTTACTTTATACAAAATTCATTTCATAGTAAGGAAATCAATAATAATCTTAATCATTTACAAAAAAATAAATAAAGCAGTGAGGTCTCCACAGGAAAGGAGTTAAGTGCTTTGACAGATGCTTTTGTTTTTGAAACAGGTAGATCAAGGGCAAAGTCTATGTAAAAATATTTTGGCTCCTATTCAAGGTGGGCCATTCTGAAGGAGAAGGCCTATTTACAAATTTCCTACATGCAGAAGGAATTACAAAAGAGCCAGAGAAAAAAAATGTGGGAAGAAATGAGGTGAGAAGAATCATGACATCTGACTTGAAAACATGCTATAAAGCTCTCCTTAGAAGAGTAGAATAATGGTGGCATTAAAACAGGTATACATACCCGTGGGACAGAGAACCCAGGGCATAATCCACACACACACACAGCAAGCTGTCTTTTCTCTTTTCATTTTTTATTAGTATGTTTGCAGTTCATAACGACTGCAGTCATTTGATACATTTTGGGGGGGGTTCCTTTCCCACTTCTCACCACCTCCTAGATTCTTTTAACTTGTGAAAGATCTGTCTCCCTACTTCCTTTTATGTAGCTTTCATTTTGCTTTTCAAATTATTTGTACTTTGATTTCTGAAGAAACCATGTGCTATGTAAGCTTGTGTGTCTATTTTGGTTTACTTAACATTATTTTCAGGTTGCGCTCACTTTCCTAAATGACTCAAATTTACCCTTCTGTGCAGCAGAGAAGCATTCCAATGGACACAGATATCACATTCACCTAATCTGATTGTCTGTCAGCAGATGTAGGGGCTGCTCAGATGTTAGGTGCTACAGCAGTGCTGCTGCAGACAGTGTGCACTCATCACTACACACCATGTCTTCAACTCTTTCTGGAAGAGGCCTCTGGGTCAAAAGGAATTTCTATTTTCAATTTTTTGAGGAATATCCACACTAATTTCCGTAAGAGTTGTACTAGTTTGCGTTCCCACCAGCAATTTAGAAGGGTTAGGTTTTTACCACAGCCACGTGCACATTTGTTGTTACTCGATTTTTTGATTGCCATTCTTTCTGGAGTAAGATGAAACTTCAAATTTGTTTTCATTTGCATTTCTCTAACAGCCAGAGATATTGAATATTTTTTCATGTACATACTGCTCTTTTATATTTCTTCTTCTGAGAATTGTTTGTTCATTTCAGTTCCTCATTTTTGTTTTGATTGAGTTTTTATTTTGGTGGCTCTAATTTTTTTAAAATTCTTTAATATGTTCTGAATATTAGTTCTGGATTTTGTAGGTTGTCTTTTCATGCTGCTGGTTGCTTCACTTGCTGTGTGAAAGCTTTTTAATTTGATATAATCCAATTTATTGACTGTTGTGGTTATTTCTTTTGCCATTTGACTTCCACTCAGAAAGTCTTTGCTCCATTGTATGATGTGAAGAGTTTTACTACTTTATCTTTCAGTAGGTAGAGAAAGAAGTTTTCTTCAATATAGTGCTGGGAGAATTGGATATTTCTATGCAGAAGAGTGAATCTAGACACTGCATCTCACTACAGACATCAACTAAAACTTAATCAAAGACACAAGTATGAAAACCGAAACTATGAAATGACTGTAGGAATGCATAAGGGAACACTCCAGGACATGTTGTGGGCAAAAATATTTTACACCAGATCAAAAACCACAGACAACGGAAGCAAAGAGAAGTGACATTCTGTCAAACTGAGAAATGTCTATCCTGAAAAGAAAATGATTAACAAGATTAAGAGACAACTGACATAATAGGATAACATAACTGTGAATGGTTCATCTGCCAAGATACTGTTACCCAGAATACACCAGGAATCCAAAAAGCCAAATGCCAAAAGAGGAAATCCAATTTAAAAATACTTACAAATTCAAAAATATCTCTGAAAAGGAAATGTATATAGGTCCAACAAGTACACGAGAAAATGCTCTATGCCATTAATCATCAGATAAATCCACATCAAACCACAATGAGTGATCAACTCTCTTCAGTAAACAGCTTCTATCCAAAAAATAACAAAAACCTACTGCCAGTGAGGAGGAGGAAAGCAAATAGAATATTGGTAGTGTCACTGATGAGAATGGAAACTAGCAGTCACTATGGAAAACAGTATGGAGATTCCTCAAAAAATTAAAATAAAACTATCACAGAATAGATGCACAGAGGAGGTGACATCTTTACATCATAAACGTTCTTGTATCCATCATTCATTCTTCGTTATTAGCAATTGCCAACACATGGGATAGACCCAGATGCACTGCAACACGGGACTAGGTCAGGAAAATGTGATACAGTTACACAGGGGAGTACTACTCAGCCGTAAATTAAATGCAATACTGAAATAATTTGCAATAACGTGGGTGGGACTGGAAAACATTTCATTGCACGAAAAGTGGCAAACACAAAAGACAAACACCACAGATTGTCACTAATTTCCAGAACACATTATTGAAACCAGTAAGCCAAGCTTTTTGAAACGTGGTACAGAGTAATGGTTACTAGAGATGAGGAGCTGTAAGGGAGAGGGGAACAGAATGAAACACGGAAGGATTTCCAGGATCTGTTGGAGGGAAGGCAGAGGGTGGACAGAGGGCAGAAGGTATAGAAATGCATGTACAGAAATATCAAGGTGAATTGCGTTAATTGTTAACGTGTTAAGAATTAATGATAAAATATGGGATAAGATTTACCACTGGATACTCAGTACGTGGGACTGTTGAAGTGCGCTACGCAACCCACGTTGAACAGTGTAAACTTGTAAGACCGTAACACTGTAGAACATCTAGCTCAGTGTCCTATTGTTTGGATGACTAGATTTTCATGACTAGTTATTTGTATCTTTATACACATGGCAAGAACTTCCTAGAAGAGTGAAATACTAATTGAGAACTTTGAAGAGTAGTGTTATTAATGCAGCCGCTAAGTTTTTGGTTCTCAAATATTGAAGAGAACTTCACCCTGAGAAGCAGCTTGACCAATCATTAAATCATATCAACTTTTCACTAGTAATATGTTATAATCATCTTAAAAATGACTTTTTGTGATATTAAGCTATTTGAAGTAGTGAATTACACAATAATTTGAATAACAGTAATTTAGTGGCTTAAAGTGTAAAAAAATGGATTCAACAGAAATGCATACTACCAAAATATTTCTTATAATAATATTCATAATTTTTTCCTCCCAACCTTTCAGAAATGTTGACATTAATTAATTATTAAATGTATCTCTTGTCTTCAGAAAGTCATTTCTAAATCTTAGCTTTGCTTATGTATTACTCTAATTTACTTCTTTTGGAGGCAGCTTTTGCTTATTTTTCTCAGTAAGAGCAGTACACGTCACTGGGTATGGTGGTGCATGCCTGTAATCCTACCAATGGGGAGTTGAGCCAGGAAATCTGCCACAAGTTTAAGGCCAGCTTGGGCTACATAGTGAATTCAGGGACATCCTGAACTATACAGCGAGATCCTGCCTCAAAAACAAAACAAAACAAAAGAATAATATGTTACAATGTATGGCATTTTAGAATTACTGTCATGTGGCACACAAGTACACCTTTTAATGCAACAACAAAATTCGAGGTTTTAACTGTTTGAAAATATTATCAGTGTATTTATGCATAAATATTCAATAATGTATCGGCTGATATTTTGAATAAGATTTGAGATCAGTCAGCATTTTTAGATGAGTAATTGCAAAGACAACTCACCAGCTGTAGTTGGATTAGTACAAAGTGTTTGCTGAGTACATGTATATATTTACTTATCAAAGTATAAAACTACTTTAAGAAATTATAGCACAAAATAGCTTGACTACAAAAAGTATGCTGCTTGTCTATTGCAAGTTTAAGCTTATTACATTGATCCATGAATTCTAGAACACTTTGGTGTTCTCTTACACTGATCTATGCCTCAGGGTAGAATTTTAAAGAAATTTTAACATTTATAATATTCATTATAAATAAGAGTACTACAACACAACCCAGCATTCTATTTCTGAAAAATTGCTATCACTAAATATTGTACAAAAAAAGTTTCAATAAAACATTATTTTTCTCTAAATTAAGTATACCTTGTATTTACTGAGTTTTAGTGCTTTATTGGTTGACATATTTTTCATTCATCCTGCAGTTTCACAGGAAGCCACTTTAAGCCAAAATGCTCAACTGGTTTTGGGAGCTTTTAGATACCTGTGTCTCAGCTGGCTCAGCAGTGGGACCTGCTTCATTCTGAGGGACAAATCTGTCTAAAATCAGGAAGAAATGGCTTCAATAGATTAGCAAGCAATAGCAAGTTCCCATTTACTTCCTCACAAAATTACATCTGAGAACCCTCATATTCCAATATAAAAAAGAGATTCCATCACCTTTCATCATGCAATGACCCTTTTGTCTATTTATGAGGCTTGACCATATTTGTCTACTTCAAAGGTAGACAAGGGGTAAATTCTTCTGGTTATGTATTGTCACGTCTCCTCACAGGTCTTTGAGTATTCTTAGCATAAAATTTACTTCAAACAATAAGTAAACATTTAAAGTAAGATTGAACAAAAATTGTATAAATATCATATTTGAATAAATGTCTGCTTCTTTTAACCAATACAAACATGTTTCATATGCATGAATTAAGTGTCCTACTTAAATTGGTATGAATTCTCTTCTGTTTCTTGTGGTTATGATGATGGGACATAAATTCAGAAAAATATTTGTATATTATTTATAAAAGTTTTATAGTGTCATCAAGTAATAGAAAGAGTAATTCTTACTCTGATAAGAGCCAAATGGCAGAGGTACAAAATACTGCTGATGAAATTAGACAATACTAATAATAGTATGATTACTATTAGCAGTTACCACAAACAAGTTGACTAATGATATTTGAGTTTTATGATATTTTACTCAAATTTAAAACCCTAGCATTACGGAGGAATTTTGCAGTAGCTTTTCTAGTGGCTTTTCCTAGTTCAGTACATTTTCTGGGTTATCATCTGAAACACTAATCACTGTTGTTATTGGCATCTGGATACAGATGCTAAGTGGTCTTAATTACCAAAGCCTAAGTGTAAGCAACCCCTTAGGAAAAAGAATCTATTAATAACTTATTTTTTAGCACATATTTCTTCTGTTCCCTTGAATTCAACTTTTATTAAGTTTTAAGTTTTCTTCATTGCCCCCAAACAACCTTCAGTTCCTAGGTTTGCTGCTCTGATCAGCACAAAATTCTCAGGAGACCCTGCTTTAGCCAAATGAAGTGTGTAGACCTTTTGCTTGACATCCGTCATGTTTTTTACGTCTGTACTGACTCATGGTGCAGGTGCTCATGGAGTGCCTACAGAGCCAAAGGTTTCTCCACTTCATCAACTTCTGGAAGACCGCTGTAGTCTGGAGTAAAGAACAAGAAAGACAAACAGGTGAAGGATGAGTAAAGGGACAGGTAACGGGAGCAGGTTAGAGCTGAAGCATGCAGACTGAGGTATCAAACAGAACGTTCAGAGCTGACCCTAGGAAAAGTGAGACATGAATCAAAAACACAGAGATGCTGGCCACAGGGACAGTTGGAGATTGAGTTGGGTGAGCAGGAAGCACACCAGAAATGTACAAATAATGACCTGAATGCAGGAAGCCGGTGGGGAGGAATTTATTTCACTAGAATAATAGAAGAGGAAGCCAGAGGGTGGGGGTGCAAATCTCATAGGAGACAATGAAATCATCGCACATGAAAGGCATCATGCCAAAAACAAAGGCTCCGCCACCCGAGTTGTTCAGTTACAGGATCAGGTTGTTACTTTTTTCAGTTTAACAAGCAGGTACAAGCAAGGAAGACTGGAGAGGTGGTGATGTTATTCAGAAAACCAAGAACAGAAAAAAAAGGAGTTCATTGGACAGGATGGGAAAGGTGGGAATATGAACAGGACAGATAGATAGATAGATAGACAAAAAGATACAAATATAGATATAGGTGATTTCTTCATGAAACAAAAGAAGGTAAGTGAAAAACACTGGACTGAGAGAGCGCAGTGGTGGTTACTTAATGCAATTTGTATATTCAGAACAATAAGGAGCCAGAGGATCTCTGTTAGTTGAATAGATCTGTTAAAAATTCACTCTTATCCAGTTGTGAGTTTTGCATGCCCGCAAGTCCCAGCACAGAGGAAGGCTGAGGCAGGAGAATCACAAGTTCTAGTCACTCATCAGAAACCCAAAGAGACTATGCATCAAAATGAAATAAAAATAATTAATTAATTAAATATATCTGGGGCGGTGCTTACTGGTAGCGAGTGTGTCTTTGTTTGATGCTCAGAAATAAACAAATAAACAAGGAAAATAAAGAGTAAAATTCACTGTCACAATATTTTGCTCCTTAGGGTTATGATATTTGTAAGATGTTTATCATATCTGTCAATATTATGAGAAATAATTATTGATTCCCTCATAGAATATAGAGTTGCAAAATGCTGGTGTCCCAAGAAGAGAGTAACGGCTCCCTGCCTGAGAATAAATAACCCATGCTATTCTAGTCTTTATAAAGACTAAAACTACTGTTTTATTTGTATTTTATTTTATGGGTGTGCTCTAGTGAAAAACATGCTTTTGAAAGTGGTCACACTATAACGCAAGATTAGGATATCTCACTGCAAATACCATGTTTGCATCCTAACATCACAGATATTTTCAAGAAGGGAAGCTTTGACCTTTTTCTCCACTTAGCATTTGCTATAAAATGTACACAAACAGTGGGATTGAACAGGACACCAAACCTGATTTGAGGAGCCCAGTCTCATGCCATTCCTCTCATCTTAAACACTCCAAAATTCTTGAGTTCCTCTCAGAGTATTCTCAGAGCACAGTACTATAAAACATCCAACTTTTTTTTATAGTTAACAAAATGTTATACCACTTTATGACCCCTTTTTTAATGGAAAGAAAGCTTTTGCTTTCAACTTTCAAAACCTACATGATTCATCAAAAAGGGGTGGGGAAAATCGAAACCAGAGAGGACTACAATAACCAGAACAGAGAAAATATTTAAAAATAGAATTTGACCCAGGTAACTTGAGGTTTGCTTCAGCTTAATTTTGACAGGTTTTTTCCTGACCCAGAACACTTACTAATCGCTTTAGAAATCTTTTAATTATACATTGCCTCTTTGCAATGTACATCTTTCAAAATCTTGGGACTTTTACAGCCTAGCAATGTCTTCTTCAAGAGCCATCCCTTTGAAATGTTGTAATCAAAGAAGATAGCACCCCACAGCCCAGGTTCTATCACAGAAAGGGGTGTAACCTCTGCCTCAGCTTAGCACTAACTTGTAACTTTACCTTTTATGCTGAAAACAGAAAATCTTCTTTGTGTGTCTTTGAATAAAAGCAATAAGAAAATACAGATGACCTCCAATCACCAGGACACAGGTCTTAAAATTTTCCAACCCTATGTTTCAAAAGTTCAGACTGAGGTTTGGCCTCTTTATTCCTTAATTGCAATTTCCTGGAAAAAGTCTCTCACTTGCTGCAATTAACTAACTCTCTTGTGCAATTTTCCCCTGACAATTGTTTTTTTTAAATAAAAACCTAAAATAAAATGAAATAAATTACATATGCAAAAGGGAATGTTACTCCAGAGAAAGTTCATCCAGCTGGTCAAGAAATATTTTAACAAAGTTTTAAGATTTCAAGCACAAAGAAATAATGCTCTGGGCTGCAAGCATCAGATGAGGTTAAAAGTGTGGCTTTCATGGAACTTCTTCACTCTCATGTAGTAAATTTCAGTATCGATGTATTTTCTATATCCTTTGTCACGTAATTTGGTGGTTTCCTAAAATAAAATAGTGGAGTGTATGTTCCCATTATCTGAGTTTAGGTGGGTAACAGGTCTTATATTTGTCACAGGAATGCTGCCAGCATGATATGACTACAGCTTCAAAACGCGTTTTAGCAACTGCACTCCTCTGCCCTTGTGTTCCTCCCCTTGTCCTGACAGAAGTGGGCCTGGTTTAGCGGACCGACTCCAGGAGAAAGTAAGGGTGATAAGCAGTGTGGGTGACCCCAGCCTGGCCCAGCCTAAGCAGCTGACCTGAGCCAACCTTTGGTTCTAGCTCCTGTTTCCACCAAAACCCTTAGAGCTGTCAAAATCAGCTCAGCCTAAATCAGTGGACTCTCGGGTACTTGGCAGATACATTAAAAGTGACTTTAACGTTGTATGTCACTCAGATTTTGAGGTAATTATTGAACAAAAGTTAATAGGTCCAGTAATATTTAATGACCAAAATTAGCAGAGTGACACAAGATTCTCAAGGGATAAAACTATTTTGTATCCAAATTATTTGTTCTTTAAGTGCAACAACTCCAGAAAAATTATTTTAAATGCAGTACCTAGGAACTATTACTAGTCTGTGCTATCGGAGCTGAAATTCAAAAGAGAAGCAGGCATATTGCATAAATCCCCAAGTCTAACCTGGTATACTGGTGACAACTGTCTTATTCTGTGCCATGTCTTCTTAGTTGATATTTTGCTTCAGCCCTTCCTGTAAGAACCAATTGCATGAAGTTGAAATTTGGGGCTTTCCATAGCATCAAAACTATACTACTTGCTTTGTGCTCCAGAATTTTCTCTGATACCTATTGGTTCTGCTCCAGAACTTTCTCTGCCACCTCTGCAAAACCACAGGTCCTCCACTCACAGAAGACCCAGACATACTCAGGAATTAAGGCAGCACTCAGCAGCTGCTTATCCAATAGAGCTGAGTTCCAAGAGACACAGTTCTAGAGCATCCCATGGAGTTGGAGCCTAAGTGTCACAGCTGAGGGCCTCTTTTCCCAATCTCCCACTCTTATTCCCAAAACACACTACCTACGAGCGCAGTAAAACCTAATGTCTTAGGTTTTGTTTTCTAAAGGACAGCTGGGCTTAAAAAGAAAAACATTTAAGCACTATGTGGAAAATCCATAAGAATGACCATAAAAATATGAAAATACCAGTGATTTTCATAGGAAAAATGTCATAGTTACTCCTTCTACTCATATGGATCTCTGATGTCCCTTCCTCTCATTGTGAAGACATAGATCATATCATATTCCAACTTCACTTGTATAATAACATTTCACCGTCATTATCACACTGAAAGCCCTGTACCCAGAAATTCAAATGAGGGGCTAAAGTTTAACAGGTAGATTCTGGGAAACACAAGTCAGTCTCCATGAATATATTTACTTAATCTTTACCTGCAAATTAAGGATTATTTAACTCTTCAAACTTTGCTGAAGGGTAAATAAAATTAAGGATTTGTCTCTTCACTGACGTAGTAGGAATACAAGAAAGATCATGGTCACTATTTAAAAATTCTTGCTGATATGAGAAATACTCAAGTAAATCAAAAAAAACACTGGAATTTACATAAAGAATGAATGTGGAGAATGTCAGTGTTTGTGCCACGTAATAGACCTTCACTCAGGATGAGTTTAGCGTTGTAGAGAACTCATTCAATACCTTGCCTCTGTCCTTTCTTTATCCAGAAAAGAGAAAGAAAATTAGTGATTCAATTGTTAGCTATCAAATTATGCTTGGTACTTACAGATTTTAAATTGTGGCTTAAGAATGTTTTTTAATACCCAAATTCCTTTTATTGATGAAATCCCTTCAGCAGAAATAACATGGTTTTCTAAATATTCTTTAGCCCCTAAATTCATTTCCCTATGGAAGCAATGGTTGTGTTTTTGTTTTATTTATAATTTCTTTTATTCTATGAAAAATAAAGCACAATTTCATAATCAAATAATTAGATAGCAACAATAGTTATTAACAAAGTAATTACTCTAACAAAGACAGCTTAATAACGCAAGACCTAAATGTTAGAGAAATTTACACCCTCGGGCCAGTCAAATGCAAAACACTATAGTAGCCTACAAAGTATCATTGCTGGAAAAAAGTTGGGTATACACAGTCCTCTAAATAACCAGAAGAAAGAGAATACAATCTCGTATAGATGAAATTCTCCCAACTTTACCTATCAGAAAAAAAAATTGTTCCTCATCCCCTACAAAGATTGAACGAATGGTGCACTCTCCACATAGGAGGGAAATGTTGTGCACATGTACCATATATTACAAGATGGGAGCTATTTTGGGCATTTAGCCCACCTAGGAGTCAGTTCATCCTTGCAAAAAGAAATGCACAGCACTGATACATACTATATAGTAGAATGACACAGGAACTGAGACTAAATGGAAAGCATTGGTAGGATGCCAGTATCAAAGCAAAATCAAAGCTACAAAGAAGTTAATTATGCTAATCTCAACATGGGCAGAAGAAGAAAACAGGAAGGAAGCTGAAGAAAGAGGTAAATTTGACAGAGCCTATGGGAACCCTTGTGTATTGATAGATTTCTAAATGAAGACACAAATAAATGTCCTAATGGAGTCATGATCTCACTCCAGTTGATGAGTGATTTTAACATACAAGGGGAATTGGAAAGTTAACAGAAAGGAAACATGGACTCCGGGGAATATGTATGTTGAATTAGAAATTCATGCACTGGGTTACAAATGTCCTATGCCCAGGCTCTGAGAGTTGACAACATGAGATTCGTCTGATAATAATGGCAAAATGAGTTGATCCTTTCAGGAAAGAACCATTTAACTTGCTTACATTCAAGTACTGGGAATTGAGCTAGGTATCTCGAGGGTTAAACTACTACACTTTTAAAAATAGGTTGACTAGAAGAAAACAGGCAGCTCTGACACTAATAACACTACATACATACATTTTTAAAAATCAAAGAACTTCTGAGTTGGAAGTGTCTGTAAAGGGTATATTCAATCCCTGCATTATGCAGAGCTGACTCTAACTTAAAAGAAGAACATTTTGAATTGAATTTCAGAAGGAAGGCAAGAAATGACTTTTGAAAAATGAAACCTTTAGCTACATCAAAATAGTTTCAGAGTTGCATTTATATCTTTCCTCATTCAAAGAATATCCAAAGTCAATAAATGAAAAGGAATTGTGTTAATTTCTAACATTGTTTTATCCATTAACATACTATGATTGATATAAAATTTAGGATATTTTCTTACATATACTCCAATTTTCATAATATGTAATCATACTAATCACCCATCAGTCCCATTTCATTTAAAAAATGAGCCACATAAATTGCTCTCTGAACAAGGCATTTTACTCAAGCTTGTCTTTATATTTTCTGGTAAAAACAAAAATGGACAGGATTCGAATCTATCTTAGACATCCATGTGCTTTAATCCTGAGAATCATAAAGGAAACATGTACACATATGTTCAGAAGACTGGAACATTTAATACTACCAAGATTGATGAAATAGGACACCTGTAGTGCTGGAACACCTGCTTGGCTGTTTTGAATTTCTCAATCTGGGGAAACAAAAAACCCCAGATTTTATAACTTGAGCCTATTGAAGAATGCTGAAGAATTCTGTGTAAGAAAAAAATGACCCCCCCCCAGTCAGTACATTTCAATTTCTTAGTTGCTCAGCTAATAGTTTCTGTGCCAGTTCCATTTGCCTCTGGTTCCTTAAAAATGACTGGTCACTGTGATGCATAACTGGTCACTATGATGCACATTGTATAAACCAAACCCCAACTGACAAGCTGTTCTGCCTCTGTCCTTCCTGCTTGCTTATAAGCCCTTGATCTTCTGATAGAAGTCTGGGAATGATCCCAATCAACGCCCTTTGACATAAATAAATCTGCCTTCAAATCCTGGGTGCCATTCCGGTGTTTCTGCCTGCCATTGTATCTAGTGCATTGGCTGAGAAGATAGACTGTGCTACACTCTTTGGTCACCAGTCATGTGGCGCTTCTGGATGGAGCAAGACCTCTGTAAGTCCCAAAAGGAAGGCAACAACCGCAAGATTTCTCAAGTCCCCTCAGAGATCTAGAGAAGGATTCCGGGTCACTACTCAAGTGGCTCCTAGCAGGCCCCAAAGGGAGAAGGATGCAATCTGTCAGCCTGTCTGCTCCCCTGCCTGATTCAAATAAGACCATGGAGTGCTCCTCAATTAGTCTGTCAGTCCTACTCAATTCGATCAGAAGAAGAGCTCGACCAAGTCTTGTTTTAAGGCCATGCTCAAAGGAAGGGAGTTGGAATGTCTAACCTCTGAGTGCCTGCTGAATGAATGTGGGAGTGAGTGGAATACACGGCACCGCAACAGGCTGCTGCATCTGTGCACCAAGACTGGGAAGTGCTGATCATGGTGGCTAATTGGGCCCTCACCTGCAGTTCCATGGAAACTGACATATGACATAACAGAAGCCTCAAGCCCTCCTTAGCTAAATTGTGCCAAAACCACAAGGCACAGCCAGGGGGGCATCTGCATGGTCTCTCTCTCTCTCTCTCTCTCTCTCTCTCTGTATCTCTGTCTCTCTCTCTCTGAAGGAAACCCACCCTTTGTCTGCTGCACCATGGGTCAAGAGGATACAACATACACCATAGGAAGACAGAATGAGTGCAAGCCAGAGTAAAGCAAAATCCTTGATTGCATGTTAGAGAAAATCTTCAAAAGAGGATTTCCTGAGATTATAGAGTAAAAAAATGAAAACAAGCTACTCACAGATTTTTTAAAAGGGGAATAGAGGCCCATTTTTCCTGAGAAGTCACCTTCCACCCTTGTTGGCTGCTACAGTTATTGCCAACAGTTTTACACACACACACACACACACACACACACACACACACACACACACACTCCTGATTCATCTACTTCCAGGCAATCGTATAATATTCAAATCAAGTAAGTGTATCTGTGTGGTTACTTACCCATCATTTCTTCTTTTGAAAACATTCAAACATCATTTCTTCTGTCATTAAGTTTCTAACAACTTACATTTCCACCAGCACCATGTAAGTAAGTGTTCCTCACAGTCAGTATCCTCCCCTCACTTATAGTTTGTCATTTTGATAATTATTCTGATGGGACTGACATTTCATTGTAGTTTTGGTTTGCATTTCCCTTATCTATACCAACATTAAGAATTGTTTTGTGTATATAACTGGTACATTTTCATTGTAAAATGCCTGTTTAGGCCTACTGCCCATTTTAAATTGGTTTTTATTATCATTTTTCTTTATATTTGGTTGATTGAATCTCTGTATTAACCCTTTGTTACATAAGCAGTTCTAAAATGTTTTCTTACATTCGGAGGTTGTTTCTTCATCCTGTTAATTATTTTCTTTAGTGTTCCAAAGCTTTTAACTTGATGAAATCCCATTTATCTATTTTTACTTTTTGTTCTTACATCTTGGGGATCTTTTAGGAAAAATTATTTCCTTTGCCACTATCCAGAAACATTTTCTTATACATTTATTTTAGAAATTTCAGGGTTTCAAGTCTTACATTTAAGTCACATTGCATTATGTATTGATATTTATAAGTGATGACAGCTAGGGGTAGCTTTTCTTTCTTTTGCATGTGGATATCCAATTTTCTGGCACTTATTGCATGTTAGAAAAAATCTTCAAAAGAGGATTTCCTGAGATTATAGAGTAAAAAATTGGATATCCAATTTTCTGGCACTTATTGAATAGACATTGTTGGAAACAAGTTGTCTATTGTTGTATGGATTTATGACTAAGTTCTCTATTTTACTATATCATCTCTATTTTTCCCAGTAGTCTATGTATCTATTTTTATCACACTGCCATGCTGTTTTGATTATGATAGCATTGTACTGTAGTTTGAAGTCAGATCCAGTGGTAGCTCATTCTTTGTTTTCTCCAGATTGCTTTGGATATTTGTTTTAGTATTTGGTCTATTTGTTTTATGGTCCATACAAATTTTGGGTTTATTTTCTGTAGTTCTGGGAAGAATGTCTTTAGAATTTGGTATTGAATTTTTAGATCATTTTAGGTAGAATGAAATATTAATAGTACCAATTCTAACAAATTAACACATGATGTCTTTCCATATTTTTCACCTTCTTTAATTGCATTGAGCAATATTTTAGATTTATTTATTTATCTTTCTAAGAAAGGGTTTCACTATACACTTCATGCTGGCCTTGAAATCACTTTGAAGCCAAGCCTGGCCATATTCATGGAGATCCTCCTGCCTCAGCCTCCTGAGTGCTGGAATTACAGATGTGCACCATCACACCTGGAAATATTTTATTGTTTAATGTAGAAATCTTTCACCTCTTTGGTTAAATATAGTTGTTTTAATATAGCTATTGCAAATAGCAGTACTGTCTTGACTTTTGTTTCAGATAGGTAGAAATTGAGATGCAGCACTAAAAATCTCCTAGGATGAATAAATAAATTCAACAAAACTGCAAACTATAATAAAAGCAGAAATTTATAGCCTAGCAATATGCCAAAATGACAACTCTTACTAAACACTAGTATCTAAGCTCTATGGTAACTGCTCAACATTAATGCTAGCATGAAAATAATTGAGACAGTAAGTATATTTATATTTTTAAAGATGAAGAAGTTGAATCTTTAGGGAGAGTGGGAAACTTCCCAGAGACAACCTTTCAGGAAGTAGTGGAGATGTACTTTACACCAAAGCAAGCCACCACTAGAGCCTGAAGGGAGAACTGAGAACAGCATTATGTTTCTTGTATTTGGAAAGGCAGAGTGCAGTTGCAGAAGCTAAGAACATGTCTAGGCATCTGTAATGCTCAGGGAGCCTGTAACCTCATGAGAAGAGACACATTTTCAAAGCTTTCTCCAATTGAATGAGTGCCAGGCAACAATTTTCATGGCTCGCTTAACAAGACATCCTCACTGATTTAATTATCTACTCCTTGATTATTTATATTTTCAGTCATATTTTCACCAGAAGATAATATATTTGATTTTGGATGAGTGAACCAGTTTATCAATAGAATGTATGAAAGATGCAGGTTTAATCAAGAAATAGTGAATTCATGAGGAAGTTAAATTTATCCAAGATTGTCTTCATTTAAAAGAATGCAAAATGGGATCTATAGATATTCTTTGTGCATACTTCATTTGTGAGTTAATCTATCAAAAACACTTGTGCATTCCATATTTCATTTTAACTGTCACATGTACCCCTATGGCCAGGACAGCGCGGAAGTAGAACAGCATTAGATTCATCCCTACAGAAGTTGGAGATATCAAAACATTGCTATAGTGTAGAATGATGGGAAACATAAAAACATAGGCACAACTAAATGAGTAAATAAACACACTGCTGGAGAGTAGAATGTAGGTCAGAAGTTTTTTCTCAGCTCAATAGGAATAAATTTCCAGCAAAGAGGGACATAACTGGTAGGTTTCCCACTACCTCCCACTTGACCAGAAACTCAACAGATAAAGATCAAATACTGATAATATAGAATATACGGAAGAAAGTTTAGACCAAAAATAAATTATAAAGATTGCATTATTATTAATCTTGCTTCATTTTCTATAACTATCTAGTAAAGTTAGTTACAAAGTGACAAATTTTTAACTTTTGTGTATCCAAGATGGAAAAGTAGACTGCATAAGAAAGTATTAATTTTGAGAATTTAACTGATTTAATTTGAATAATTACTTGTATATTTGATCTGTGACTCATAAAATCATGTGAATATATAAAGAACAAAAGGAAAAGCGTTTTTGAGGTGGTTAGTAATTTTGATTTCTCTTTCATCATCTTCTTGAAGCTGAGATATTAGATAAGAGTAAATTTTCTAGTACATTACTACCTAATAGAATATCTATAGATAATAATACTGTGTTGTATAATTTGAAAAACCAAAAGGTAGGATTTTAATGTTTAAATCATAAAGAAATGACAAATAATTGAGGATATATATGTTTAACTTGATTTAAGTATTATATAACCATTCAAGTTATCAAAATATCAGGTATTACCCAGAAAAACAATTTTCATGTTTCTAGTAGTTGCATAATAATAAAACAAAAAATCATTTGACAAAAGCCAGAAGTATTTAAAATAGTTTCTGTTTAAAATAATGAAATTATAGAATGCTAGTCTTTTAAAAAAGTTATTTGAGTGGTACTCAGATCACTTAACTAAGTATATATAAATTTAATTTATGTTAAGTTTAATGGATAGCAAATACAGGTTTTTTTACTAGCTTGGGTTGACTATACATTCAAGTTTTGATTTATACAGACTTTAGGAGTTTTTATAAGCAACTTTAAGCATTCATATGTTGCAATTAAAATTATTTAATGTTTTTCCATTGGAAATGGAATTCATTGCCTTAGGTCTTTTAAAATAGTGTTTCATTGTTGGGCTGGCTGTATGCTTGAAAACAAGTTTATTTGTAACTTGTTTTAAGTGCTATATTCTGTTTGCAGTTAGGAAATGCAGAATTCAAAGTGATTTAGCTTGTAAGTAAACTGAGATGCACTATCCCTTTTCTATAAAGAAACGAGTTAAAGCATCAAGAAACCAAGTCCAGCGAAGTGGTTTAATAGTACCCTTTTCTTTGTGGTTATCTGTTTTGGTTGTTAATATGGTGGCGAGTGAAAGTCAATGAAAATTTTAAATATGAAGATTTATAATTTATTGAGCTTGAATTATGCTACCATGCTTATATGAAAATGAAGTTGGCACCATGGTGAAATGTAAGAAAAAGTAGTTTCTTGGTTGTAATAGTTTTGATTTATTCTTTCCTATGACCTCCTTCCTTATTGTCTTGACTCATAACAAAAGGATACTGTATCTCTCGTTACTTTTCTGCTGAGGTTTATTGAAGTTGTATAAACACATCTCAACCTGCGTCTCTTGGAAAGGTACCTATTAAGTCCTCCTAGATGACTGATAAGACTAAACAAGGAATAAAGGTAAATGTGTTTCATGCTTTGCACACAAATGCAGAATTTGTATAACTACATGACTTCTTAGTTGTGATCCCAAAAAAGGCATTTTTCGTTTAATTTTTCTTGCAGTTAATATAAGAATACTCTAAATCTCTAAGCTTCTGAAGTGTTAGAGGTAGAGATGATCTAGTAGTATGTAGCAATGATGTTTTATCCACTTAGCATGTGTTTATTCTTCCTTGTGTACTCAGAGGTGACATTTGTTCAGCTCAGTGATATCACAGCTAAAAGTCATTCATTAGCAAAAGGAGACAGAGTCTCTTCCTAACAAACAAATGTTTCTTATTATTTTATATTGAGTTCAATATTTGACTCTAACACTTTTCTATATTCAAAACAAGTTTATGGAAAGTTCTTCATAATTGCATGATAGGAGAATTTAGTATCTCATAAGCACTTATTTGACATTCAACTGTGTTATGCATATGTTGGTTAATTGCCCTATGAGCCTCATGATGGAATGGTTCAAAGATGAATTTCAGGAAAATTGAAAGAAACTAGGTTTTCAGGTTCTGTTAAATTGTGACATGTATATTACTTAAATTTCTGTACATTAACGTATGTTAACCCAATTACATAAAGAAATTTTGGGGAAAAATAAAATTATTTAATGCAGTACTATAGCATTAAATAATAGCATTCATGCAAAATGCGACTAAAAGCAATCAAGCAGTCCTCACAGATATGAATGTACCAGTATCTTAGTTCTTTTCCCATTGAAATCTCTTTTTATTTTGAAGAGTAATACATATGTATAAGCTCACCACTCGAGAAGCATAACTCCCTCTGTTGTGTTACTCCTACGAATAGCATAAGAGTTTAAGGGCAGCCCGGACTTAATAGTGAGTTGAAGGCCAGATTGAATGACATAGTAAGACCCTGTGTAAAAAAATTAACATGTATTGGGTTCACTTTAAAATCTTTGTCTGTGACTGTGATAATTTCAAAACTTTTTATAGGGGAGATACCTGTACTTCAAAGGTATATCTGTTTACACATTCTATAGAATGTGTAAGTATTTGATTGATATTTAATGATTCACCTTAATATTATTTACAAATATTTGGTGTATTTTACTATTTGCCAGTTTATTTTGTAAATTTTTTATTTTAAATATCCAAGAATAAAAGTAAAAACACATACATTTACAAAATAACACAAACACAATACAGGCAACACAGAATCTCAGACAAGGGTGATAGGAAATTAACAATGGTTGTTGTATTACATATTGATATCTTCAATTTGGATCCTCAGATAAACAAATACAGACAGGTAAGACTGATCATACACTTAAATATTAGCTGTTCCTTTCAAAAGAACAATAGAAGTCAGTAGTACAACTATGCTAGCTCTCCTGTGTGCACATGTGTATATATTTTCCCTCTCCTTCTTTTCTCTTTTTTGTCATCCCAGGAGCTCTTTACTTTTGAGCAGTTTCCTTTCCTTTCACAATGTCTATCATACCTCCTAAATTTTATTCACTTTTTCAGGTTCTTACACTAGTGAGACAATGTGTTGTTTACACATGAGGGTCAGATTTATTTCACATATGAGTATGGTCTCCAGTTGTGACCATTTACCTATAAAAGCCTTGAGTTTATCTTTCTTTATAGCTGAGTAATATTCTATTATGTAAAAATACCACAACTTCTTTATCCATTTCTCAGTGGGTGTGCATTTGGGTTGCTTCCACGATTTAGCTATTACAAGTTGCATTGCTATAAACATGGGTGCGCATAGATTGCTGTGGTATGAAGCTTTCAGTTCTTCTGGGAAAATACCCAGAAGGGGAATAGCTGGGTTGAATGGGACCTGTAGTCCTAGTTTACTGAGGAATCTCCATACTGATTTCCACAGTGATCTGACCAATCTACACTCCTACCGGCAGTACAGAAGGGTTCCTTTTTCTGCACAGCCTTGTCAACATTTGTTATTGGTTGATTTTTAATGATAGCCATTCTTGCTGGGGCAAGATGGAATTTCAATGTTGTTTTAATTTGCATTTCACAAATGACTGATGATGTTGAACATCTTCTCATGTATTTGTCATTTGTGTTTCTTTGCTGAGAAGTGTGTATTCATCTCAGATGCCCATTTTTATATCTACATGATGCTCAATTTAGAGAAGTATTATATAAAGACATAATCCTTTTTGTTTTTTTGAGACAAGATCTCAGTATGTTGTGCAGGCTGGCCTTCATATCACAGGATATGTAGCCCAGGCTGGCCTAGAACTCAAGGCCATCCCTTTTCTCAGCCTCCCAAGTGCTGGGATTACAGGCACGCACTACCATGTGTGGTTTAATCCACCATCTTCTGTCTTGCTGTATTTATTAATTCCTAAGTATTAATATCTCACTCCAGAGTTAGCTAAAATTGTGCTCATATTATCTGCTATTTTCAAACTTTAGATGCATTTTACAATGCTATTTACATTAACAATATTTGTGGCAGTTAAATTGGTTTATTGCCTTTATTGGCTTCAGGGCTGCTGGGATATCAATAAAGCACATTTCAGGGTGTGCCTGGGGGCTCATGTATGCATGACTTTGGCTAATACATACGGTCCCTGGAGTCTTCCACTCAGAAAGAGTTCTGCCTCTCAGGTTCCTCTGTTTTGCTTCTCTGCTGCTGTGAACTAAGGTGCTTTGCACCATCATGCTACCATGATGGTTATGCTTTGCAGCCAGTCAACCATGAACTGAATCTTCTAAAACCTTTAAACCTCTCTTCTGTTTTAGGTACTAGATATTTTTCAAGCAATGAGAAAGCTGACTAACACACTACAGTAACATTTTTGGTGTGTAATGTGAGAATATGAATATATGAGTCCTCCACTTCTGTGTAATGTGATATCCTAAAAATATTTTTCTATTTAATCACATTTTAATCCTCTATGTTTGCTCTTTCATATAATTTCCTATTTCTAACTTGCTAACATTCTCTTTATATATAAGTGTTCATACATATATTCAATTTTCACACTATCAGCAGTGTTTTATTTCTTAAGTGACTTTGGTAACTTAATTTCTCTGGGTTGATAACACCACTGTTGACTCTCCATAAGCTAAAACATAAACAGTACATTCAAAGTGCAATTCTCTAAATGTAGGATGTGAGATCTTTCACCAGATAAGTACATAATGATTCTTCCGGAGTCCTAGACCATATTTACCTCTTATATTTAAATGACTGTTATTGCATTTACCATGCCACTTCAAACACATAAAAATCTTTTACATGTATTAAATATGGTTTTATCTTTATCTGAAATATACACTCTCTGCAACTATAGTTTTCTTTCTCTTAAAGCTAATCTTTGAAATTTAATGGGGTATCACAGTTTATTAAAAACCAATTCCGACTTTCATGTACAAATTGCTAAGTAATCCTGGTTTTCACTTTAAAATAACAATGAATCTTTTTTAGCACATAGTGTTATATATGTCAACATTTGATGAAAGATACATGATTCTTAAAATATATATGTGAAAATGACATACATGGAGCATACTTAGGGTGTTATTTTTTTCCCAAATCTGTTAATTCTTCCTTTTCTTATGGGGTTTTCTTTTCAACATATGAGAGAATGTAATACATCTATAGTTTTCTTCCTGAATTCCTATAGTATACTCTTAACTGTTTTTCTTTCAATCCTTCACCATTACATAAAGGTATGCTGAGTAACCAGTGTTGTTTTTATAAATCGCTTATGCTACCAGTTCTTATTAACCCAAGTTTTGACCAGGTCTTTCCTATC
The DNA here is from genome assembly GCA_004027595.1 of Dinomys branickii. Taxonomy (NCBI): domain Eukaryota; kingdom Metazoa; phylum Chordata; class Mammalia; order Rodentia; family Dinomyidae; genus Dinomys; species Dinomys branickii. The sequence continues at coordinate 45,470 of PVLD010010097.1, read as the reverse complement.
TTCCTGTGGGAGCATAGGACCTCTGATATAGAAATCATTCACAAAGGATACTGGAAGATATTTAGTTAGCAGAAATTTTACTTAATGTATATTTGGCTAAGAGGAAAATTTAATGAGTATCAAGGATTGCCTGTGTTCTAGGGTCAACTAAAATTGGCTGTCAGAAAGACACCACTCAAGCTGGATTTGGTGGTGCACCACTGCAATCCCAGCACTTTGGGAGGCTGAGGCACAAGACTTACAGCAAGTTTGAGGGCAACCTGGACTACATAGTGAATTCCAGGACAGTCTGAACTACAGGAAGAGAACCTATCTGAAACAAACAAGCGAACAAATAAACAAACAAAACAAAAAGATGGAGACAGAATTCAAAGAACTTGTATGTGAGTATCTCTTAACATTTGAAAATTTGGTAAATAATTGGAATCAGATTCCAAAAAAATTGGATATTACTTTGTCATTAATAATGCTTGCTTTTGCTAATTCTGCATCTAATATAATTTTTTGTGATATTATCATCCTCTGTCAGATATAGCGTTATTTAATATAGCCTGTTTACTAAATGCATGGCTTCATTAACATGAAAGTTTACATGCTGGATTGCTTTTACTTAGAAATCATTAATACGTTACCTTTTACACAGCTTTTGTTAGAAATAAAACATTTTAAAATGTTAATAGCCTTTCTTTTTTTATTTGATTTTACTAATGGTATATAGTTGTATTCCCAGGCCAATCACAGAATGTATTATGTTAAATTTGAAATCTGAATAGAAAAAGCATTTTAAAGTTCTACAGAGAAATTAATTCAAGCTACCCTTTGTTTTTTCTCTAGTTCTTTTATGTTTAAAAATATGAGAGTGGCTAATGGATGAAAATTGCTGCTTAGCTTACGATTCCCAGACATTCATTGTGACCTCTTTCATGTTTCTTTGATCCTTAATAATGGTAAATGTATCCAAATTGCTCTTTTTAAAATTCATTTCATACTTTCTTCTTTGGCGTGCAGACCGTATTTATATATTCAAATATCTTTTGAAAATTAGATTCAATATCATGCATTGTATTTTGCAGCATTGTATTTTATCATTATGAATGCATGTAATTTTCAACTTTGTGTTATAAGCCTAATTACATTTCCTTAGAACTTTTATCTGCATTTGCTTTTCCTTTCAGATATAAAAGATTATTGGCCAGGAAACCTCAAGTTAATAAAAAATATTAAGCCAAAGCTCAAGGTTTAGAATGAATTGCTTGATTTTTTTCTCTTGTCTATTATAAATATTTTCCCAGCGACATTGCTACGAAGATGTAACCCCAAAAGTAAAGCTGACTTGTCAATAAGACATTCCTTAAGGGCTGACCTTTAGCTTCCATATGGCCACAACTGAAATGCAACAGGTTACTTTTAATTAGTTAAGATGTGACTCCAAAGGAAAAATAGTGAAACAAAGTCATAATTCTGGTAGACATTTGGTCCCACAGGGATTCGAGAAAAGCTGACAGGAGGCAATGCTGTCAAACTGTAATGACTTCTTTAGCCTGAGTGACAACACAACATTTCATTATAAGTAGGTCAAGGTTAGCGTTTCACTCTGTGGCAATGCTAATTTACACCACAGTCCGGAACTTGTATATCACAATGAAATCCAAAGAGCTAAGGAAAAGGGATTAAAGTTATGAAGGTATTTTTTTATTCAAAACTATTTATTAAATCATAGAAATACAGTAGCTGTAACCTGAATAAAGCAATATAAGCTTCTATAATTTCTATAATTCTATATATACTATTTCAACAAATAGTTAAATGGACAAGTTCAGATTAGTGCAGAGATTATATTCTCAACTGCATGAGGGATCTTAGTAAGTTTATAATTATTGATATACTTGATTACTTTGATAATGAATGAATACACATATAACAGTCTTTATAAAAAAAAGAACATTTAAAATTTGTGCCATGTAATTGGTGACCAAAAACAATATAGTATACTTTTGTTGCTGTAAGGATTGAATATATTTCCTGGAATTTTCACATACCTTCATATCCACACTGTTTCTCATTGGAGAGCAAAAATAAAATAATTTCAATTATTCTTCTCTTGCCTTTACTCAAAATTATCCTAAAGTTCATAAATATTCAGCATTTTTCCTGCCAAAAGTTTATCTAATAACTTCAAGAATATTATATCAAGAAGTATAAATATCACTAATATAAAATGTGTACACTTGCATAAGTAACTATTCATCAATTGTTATATAAAATAATCTAAGAATGCCCAAGGAATGCCAAAATAAAAATGAATCAATATAGTGTACTTTTTGTTTTGTTTTTGTATCTATAGTAATTTTGCTGTTTTTGTGAATTTTTTGTTTAATTTTTAATTTACTCCTTTTAAAAAGAATAAATGTTTATCATTTGTGAGTAAATCATGGAGACAGAAACATAATCACTTACAATTAAATCACTGTAAATATTTTGTCATACTTTTGTTCACATGCTTTCATTAGACTGTTTGAAAGTCCCTTTGATTTCACTTTGTCTACGCTTTTGTAATAACCTTATGGGTAAATTCAATTTTCTGTGAGAATTTGTAAAGTTGAATTTTCTATGTGTGAGTTTTAGGTATTCTACACACCGAACAGTATTATAATATGAACTATTCAACTGCATTGATTTTACACGCATGATGATAAAGTATCCTTATTGACACTACATGTCATTAGTTATGCTGAATCGATAGAACAAGTATTTAGGTACATTATAAGAATATTTAGGCGTCTCCTAAGAGCAAACCTGGAGCCTGCACCAATCTTTAGTCAGTAAAAGTTTTACTTCAAACTCTAACTACAGAGCCCAACGCTTCCTATCTTTAATACCATTACTATAGCGACAGCTTTACTTTTTAATTTTTACTATCTATGTCGACACATATTAGTGATATAATTTTGGTGGCAGAACAATGTAGAGGCTATTTTATTTCAGAATTAAGCTACATATTTATATTATATTCAATATCATCGAATTTTTCCTATTTTTAATGAAGTTCAAAAAACGAGGTAGAAAGTCCACTTGTTTGTTTAGCATCATATACACCCACAGAGAGGAAACTACATTCAAGTCAGTCATTGGGAAAGCATGGCTGTACAGAAATTGAAGATACTGGTGGCTGTCATCTTTGAAATCAACCAGAGACACAGCCTTTTAAAGTACTTAGGCACCATGAATTCTTTTAAATGCTTGATAAATATTAATTTAATATTCTTGAATCCCACCAAAAGACATCAAGAGCAAGTAACTAAGTTCAGGATCGTAGCAGAATACAAAATCAACCCACAAATATCAGTAGCATTTCTGTACACCAGTAACAAGCCCATCTAGAAACATTAGGAAATCAGTACCATTCATGATACATTCAACTAACAAGTAAATGCTTAGAAATTAATTCAACCAAGAAGTAAAGGGTCTTATAACAAGAACTAGAGTAATCTCAAAAAGGAGATTCAAGAAGGCATCAGAAAGTGGAAAGGTGTACTTTGTTCCCACAGATAGGCAGAAACAATATTGTCAACATGGCTGTATTATCAAAATTGATACACATATTTAATGTAATCCCAAATGAAATATCAATGGCATTCTTTGCATAAAAAGAAAGATAAACCAGCCTAAAATTTAGATGGAATCAGAAGAGACTCATAATAGCAAAAGTAAGGCTGAGCCAGAGAACAAGGAAGGAAGCACACATTCCCAAATTTCAAATTAAACCACAAAGCTAAAGTGATAAAAACAGCGTGGTACTGCACAAAAATGGACACATGGATCAATAGAACAGAAGATGTAGAAACAACCTCAGGCATTTTCAGCCATCTGATCTTTGACAGTGTGGCTAAAAATATGCTAGAGGAGAGATAGGCTCTTTAATAGATGGTGGTGGGAAAACTGGTTACCTGCATACAGAAAGCTGAATCTAGATCCGTATCTGTAGCTATGCTCTAAAGTAAAATCAAAATGGATCAAAAATCAGTTGCAAGACAAAATAGGTAAACTTCTTGAAAATAAGGTATAAGTAAAGACCCTCTGAATAGGTCCACAATTGCACAAGAAATAGCATGAAGAATAAAATGGAAGTCTATCAAATAAAAAAGCTGCACAGCAAAAGAATCAACCAATAGAGTGAAGAAACAAACTAAAAAATTGGAGAGAAAATTTTACCAGCTAGTAGTTCTCTGACAGAAGACTAGCATCTAAAATATTTAAAGAACTCAAGACATTAGGTCCCCATAATAAAACAACCAATAAAAAAAATCAACAGATGAAATAAATATAGATACTTCTTGGCAAAGGTACAAATGGCCAATAAATACATGAAAAAAATTCAATATTGCTGGCCATTTAGAGAAATCAAATTGAAGGCGACACTGAGATTACATTTTACTCGAGAAAGAAAGGTTATCCTCAAGAAATCAAATAATAACACATTCTGATTAGGCTGCAGGGAAAAATTAAGAATTCTATACAGTGAATAGGAATGTAAAGTCCTACAATTACTGTGGATGTCAATGTAGCAATTCCTCAATATGCCAATCATAAAATTCTATCCACCCAGCTACTTACCTTGTAGATATTTCCCTTAAGTATTTAAAGATATCATATCATGATGATTCATGCATACTTGTAATTACAACAGCAAAACTCATAATAACTAAATTTTAGAAATAGTATATATCCACCAAGCAATGAATTAATAAACAAAACATATTTATACACAAAAGAATACTACTCTGCCATAAAGAGAGATAATTTGAAATCAGTTAAAAGGAGATAATAATAAAATCAGTTTGAAAAGGAGATAATAATGTTAGGCAAAATTAACACATGAGCCTAAATATTACACCGTCTGTTATATGAGGAGCTCAAAGTGTAAGTAATATGAGGAGCGAAATAAGGAGCTGATATGAATCAGAGAGATAAATATTGCAAAAATGGGAAAGAAATATAAAAACGGAACAAGGGTGAGTAGGAGAAGGGGAGGGAAACATGTGCCTTTTCCTTGCCATGGGTGCAATCATCATGTCCCACAAACATGTGCTAATAGAAATCTACCCATAGACAGAAAGCAAAGTTCAATGTGAAACAGTCCAACAGGCAATTCCGCTAAGTGTAACAAGGCAGGGGTGGGATACAATCAAAAGCAGGACAGAAGAGCTCAACAGCTCACACTTTCAATTTGACAATATTGGCGTTTAGACTTTAGTTTTATTTTGTTGTCCTCTAATTGATGAGGTTTTGCACCTCCTTTCAGGCAAAGAGCAAGAGGGAGCAACATTGCTTTAGTGTCACAGCTATATGAGGTTTCTCGCTGTGGGCTGAGAGCCTGCGTGCTTCCAGAATTTGTTAGATTAATTGTGAGTGGAGAAACAAAAAGTAATTAAAGAAACTTTATTTTGATTCATACATTTAAGGAAAGAAACCTTAAATTTACAGCATATTTTAACTCATTTTAAAGGCTTTTGGTATCAACAGATGACATTGTCCAAACAACACACACACACACATACACACAGTGGGTATCTTAATGTGAAGAGTATTTAAACACATTTTCCCATAATGGAAGCATTCTAGATTTAATTTGAAGGTAGCAAAAAAAATACCTATTAGCTATAAATTGAAGACAGCAAAGATTTATGAATTGATATACACATCAGTCCCACGAAATATCTGCCAGACTTTTATTAAAATTTTAAGTACTGATATTCAGTACAGAAAAGTCAGAATAACCACAATGGATTGGAAGAGGATTCATAAAAGTAAGTTAAACAAAAATGATTTCTTTTAGCCTCCGGAATACAGGGCTTTGAAGTTTAATAATGGTTTTGTTATTAAAAACATGTTTTTGAAGCATAACAGCTGTCGTTATTAATTGCCATAGGCATTTCTAAAAGCTCTTTCCCTATATACTATGTATTGTTATTTTTAATCATCCTAGATAATAGAGTTTATTAACACTTTAAATTGCAGAAAGTCAGAACCATAGAAGTTAGACATTTTAAGTCCTAACAGAAGACTATCTTCTATCTGCAAAGGTCCTACTCATAGCATGGTAACCTGTCTTTCTTAGTAAGAAACTCATTAAATGTTAGAGTACACTACAGCAGTAATCAAGACCTTCTCTTCTCTCAGGAAACGGGTTTCATCTTTCTGATGCTTAACTTTATATGCTAATTTGGTCAACAGCCAGTGTCATTTCTTTGGTGAACTACTAGCCTAGAGCGCTGTGAATGTATATTTTGTATATGATTCACATGTATGTGAGTGGACTTGAATAAAATATATAAATCTACATATTGTGGGTCAGTCTCATCTAGTGAGCTGAAGGCACAGGGAGAAGATTGAGATACCCTGGGGAATAAGCACTCTGTCTCCAGATGGCCCTTGGACTGGATGCTTTTTCACCAACGTCTCTCTGAGACTCCATTCTGACATCCTGTCCAGCAAAGTTTCAATATGTCAGCCCCAACAATCATGAGACAATTTTTTCTTATATATGTGTCTCTTTCTCCACATACATATTCTTAGTTTTTTTTCTTTTTGCAGAAAAGAGCTGTTACTTCTTCCTTGTTCACATGTTTAATGTAAAATTAACACATAAAAACATAAAAATTGTACATATTAGAGGATTCCATGTAACATTACCTACAGATTGTGTGATGTTTAAATTAAGGGGCTAGCTGTGTAAATTGGTACACACTAATAATCTCATTATTCTGGGAGGCTGAAGCAAGAGGATCCAAGTTTGAGCAAACTCTGGGTAAGTGAGCAACTTAGTAAGACTCTTTCTGAAAAGAAATAAAAGGTAAAGGCTCTGAGTTCCACCCTCAGTGTCACAAAAAAAGAAAAACAATTAATCAAAATGTTGACACATTCAAGGAGATGTTCAGGAAGATTTTTATGTTTGAACTATCTTTAGTTCTTCATGTTACAATGTGGAAAATATCATAAAGCTCATTGATATCTCTGAATCCTAATTTTATCAAATGTAACATGTCTGTGCTGAAAGATTAAAATGAACTAAAGTATAAGGTCAAAAACCATCTTTACTCACCAAATAATCAATAACATATGTTCCATTACATTAGCAGTGATGGAAGCAAAGCATACATTACTGATTTCAGTGAAACATATATCTTTGTTTTGGAGGTGTATGCAATGGTTTGAATATTATGTGACTAGTGAGTTCATGTTGTAGCTATAACTTCTGTGTTCTTCAAAAAAAATAAATGAATAAATCTAGAACAATATAATCTTTTAGTTTTCAAGTCTACCTGATCTCAATTTTTGACAAAGTAAGAGCACTTCTATAGGAATTCTGCTGTGGCTGCTGTAAAGAATAATTGTTTAATTATTTTAAGATGAAAATATATTCAGTAAATCATTGATGGAATTTTTTCTATGGAGAGTGATAATAAACACATTTTTATACAATCTTAAGCATAGATGTGCATTTCTCTAGAATTTCTAATTTTGTCATTTGTCTTGCTTACTTTTTTCTTGTTGCTGAGATGAAATATCCAACACCCAAAATGAAGGAAGGAAAGGTTTATTTAGCTTACACTTTGTGGAGCTTTCGGTCCATACTTGGCTGCTTCAGAGGCAGAGTGGCACATGGCAGAGGGCAAACTCTTCAGGGCAGCAAACAACCAGCAAATGTGTGGAATTGCAGACAAGCAGCCTCTTTCTCTCCTCTACCTTGTAAACAGCCTGCCCCCACCCAGGGGGCGTGTAGCTCTCACACAGTCTCCATGCCCTCCTCTTCCATAGGCTCAGCATGTATACAAAGTAAGCACCCTGGCTTCCTGCTGGATCACATAGAACACAATAAACATCCCAGAAGGGTAAGGGCATGTCCTTTTCACCCCAAGATCTACAACTGCTGAGTTACTCAGCTAAACCTCCAGACTCCCCAAGTTGACACAATGTATCAACTGTAACACTCCACCCCTTGTCAACTTGGCAATCATATAAAATTCCTTAAACCATTTTCCAGATAAAAAGACATGCTTATATTAGAACCATAACATTTTGCCCCCACATAAATGAAAATTAAACACTTCCAACATTTAAAGGCACAAAATAAACAGTACCATTACAAAAGGCACAAACAGGGTAATATAGAGCATTGGGACCAAAGCAGTTCCAAAATCCAGCAGGGCTAACATTCTGTCCTGTAATTCCACATCCCGCATCTGAAGCAACTTGTGGCACATTGTGAGCTCCAAAGGGCTTCCATGAGTCCCACCCCTATGGCACTTCTGGTGGTTACAGCTCCCACGGCTTCTCTCTTAGGCTTGCTTTGCTCCCTCTTTGCAGCTTTCCTTAGATGATCTATGGTCCTGTCTTTTCTAAACTTCTGAGGTCTCCAGGGCACCTTTTGCTTCATACTCACAGCCTCACATATTGCCCTCTCCAGGGCACATTGCCTGGCCTCCCAGGCCTTCTGAAATCTGGGTGGAAGCCTCTTTAACCTCAGAACTCCTGCATTTTCCTTGCACCTAAAGCCAGGGACACGTGGATGATGCCAAGGTCTACTGCCACCTGGAGCAGTAGCCAAACTTTTCTCTCTCTTGGCCATAGGGGTCAAGTGCCTCGGTACACTGAATCCAATTCTGAGGAGCAAATTCTCTACGCCACCTCCCTTCTGGAACCTGGTGCGGCTGCTGCCGCCATTCCGGAACATGACACTCTTTAGCTTCCTTCTCAAGGTAAGGTCTCTCACCTTTACAGTTTTGAGGCTGCAAGAGGTGGAGACTTGCTGCTTGTGATGCCCGCAGGCCATCTTTTCCATTCTCTTGTTCCTTCGCAGCAATAGGGATCTCCTCAGCCTTATCTTTGTAATCTACAGCTTTACTGGAGCTTCCTTTCTGGTCAAACTCACAACATTTTAAATCATCCTGTTGGGCTCTTTGCTCTTGATTGTCAATATAAATCTGGCTAAAAGCCCCCAACAATAGCTATGCCAGTGCCACAACATTTGACTGCCTTGAAATTTCTTTTGCCAGATTAATCAGTTTGCTGCCGCCCTTAATCTGTCTTAGGCAAACTCTCTGGATACGAGCAAAATGCAGACAAACTTTTTGCCAAGCCATAACATACATCATCTGGAGTCTAACAACCAATGCAGTCCTTCCCAACAGAAACCTTCCAAACCCGGTCTTTACTGGCAGTATTTCTATTGGCCTTCTGGTCTTTCAAACTCTGACCAGAATCACCCATAAAGAACAGCCAAAGGCATTCCAGCACATCTGTTTCAGGCGACATCTTTGAACCTTTCCAAACTCTTCCCACAAGCCATTTCCAAAGGCTCTTGAACCACATGGTCAGGTATAGTAACAGCAACGACCCCACTCCACTGGTACCAAATTCTGTCTTGGTTACTTTTTTCTCATTGCTGAGACGAAATACCCAACACCCAAAATAAAGGAAGGAAAGGTTTATTTAGCTTACACTTTGTGGAGGTTTCAGTCCATACTTGGCTGCTTCAGAGGCAGAGTGGCACATGGCAGAGGGCAAACTCTTCAGGGCAGCAAACAACCAGCAAATGTGTAGAACTGCAGACAAGCAGCCTCTTCCTCTCCTCTACCTTGTAAACAGCCTGCCCCCACCCAGGGGGCGTGTAGCTCTCACACAGTCTCCATGCCCTCTTCTTCCACAGGCTCAGTATGTATATAAAGTAAGCACCCTGGCTTCCTGCTGGATCACATAGAACACAATAAACAACATCCCAGAAGGGTAAGGGCATGTCCTTTTCACCCCAAGATCTACAACTGCTGAGTTACTGAGCTAAAACTCCAGACTCCCCAAGTTGACACAATGTATCAACCGTAACATCATTTTAATGTCATATTTATACACCTTTTGAGTTATGAGTAAAAATGAGAAGTAACTTATCACAAAAACTTCTCTAATGTGTATGAAATGTAAAAAAAACACATTTAAAGAAAATTTTAGAGCAAGCAAAAGAACTTGTATCAGCTGTATCATTTTATTTGTTGATTGAGTGATTGATTCACTTTTTGGTAAGGAAATCCAGGTAATAAATTCTTATAGTTACAGAATAAACAACACTTAAATATAGCAAAGCATGATTTCCCAGTTACTATATATTTTTGTTTGTTTCTGTATTAGGACTGAATCCAGACTTTTCACACTGAGTTGCAAACCCAGGCCTTTTTAAGCTATTTCATTTTTATTTTGAGATAGATTATTATCCATGCTGTGTTCAAACTTGTTGTTGTCTTCATATTTTGCCACAATAATTTGTTCTCAAAGAAAGTATGTCATTGTTTTTCCCTCATAATCCTCCCATAGATTCCCACTTTGTTGCTTATATCAGCAGTATATGTCTGAAGCTTCGCAGGTCTAATTTTTCATACCTGTATACGTTTGGAAGCTTTTGGTCACTATAATTTTTCAGACCCTATCTTTTTTTTTTATTTTTAAAATGATATCAGATTGTGCTTCCCCTACATTTTCTATAATCTTGCTCAAGGAATTATTACTGTTTAAAGAAATCAAGGTTTCCTTTTTTGTTTTGAAGATAAAAGTTTAACATTTATTTAAATGTAAAAAGAAAAAGAAAAGGAGAAAGAAAGGAAGTGCTCAAGAAGAAAAAGTTCTGTGAAGAGAAGATGGGCTCTGAGACAGGACAGGACACTGCAAGATGACAGCAGTGCCTTTGAAACCAAGGGCTTTCATCTTTTATGTCTTCTTCTGATGTAAGATATATGCCATTGGAACGTGTTCTGTATATGCATCCAGCCATGTTTTGACAGCTCTCTATGACTGACAGGTCACCCACTACTGTCCAGCTTATTTACCAGTTCTCTGTGATCGAAAGGTTACAATGTATTGTCCAGTATCTTTGCCATGCCCTAATCTCCAGCCTCATTCCTCCCGACAGACATAAATGTCCGTAAATGTCCTGTATGTGTTGCTGAGGAAACGGAAATCTCTGTCTCCATTTAGCTGAAATGACTGTAGGCCTTACCTCCTGGGGGTATGTACTCTCTAACTACCTCAGTATGTTATGACTCACAAGCTATGCTGAGGAAAACCTGTCAGAAGGCAATGACAAAGGAGGCAGTGTCTATATTTGGAGCCTGTTTAATGAGAGAGAGCTTGGCGAACCTGTCAGGAGCCTCCCGAATCTGTTCTTATCTCCTGGCTGGCTTCACCAAAATTGGTATCAGACAGTGAGGTTGTCAGCAATCCTCTTCAGCCACATGAGATGTCATTCAAAAAATTGTGTGGGATAGCTGATAAAGGTCAGAGTTTAACATGTATTTAAAGATATAAAAGAGTGGTACATCAAGAAGAAAAAGAAGTGCTCTGAGAAGATGCACCATGCATACAGAACAGGCCACTATGGGAAGTAGAGGCCAGGGGCCAAGCTATCTATCTATTTCCTCATTGACAGACCAACGAGAAATTTGAAAATCACCTGTGTCATTGGCTTGGGATGCAAGTGAATCTTCCTTCTAGCCCACATGCACAGTTCCTGTAGCCGAGGCTCTTCATCTCTGTGGTCATCACTCAAAGACTGACACTGCAGGGAAAGTGGATGGGCACAGGGCTGTGTTCAACTCTGAAAACTTGTTTCCCATTGATGCTAGAAGCAAGCAAAGGCTGCTTCATACTTCTCACATCTGTTAGAATAATCAAATTTCCTATGCTGATCTTCACATTTGCTTTGTTCAGCAAGTCCAAAGCCCTTTAAAGCCAGAAATAATAATATATTCTACTCATCTCCATCCTAGGAAAAATTAATTGTCCTCATGGCATAGTCTATTAAATATTTAGTTTTTAATCTAAGTAATCAAAAGTATTTTTGAATTAGTCATAATATTCTCAATACAAACTCTAACACAAAATATTACAAATCCTCAAAATCCAACTCTAATATTGACATGAACTCACTTTGCTGAATCACTGTCCTTTTAGTTTGTTTTATAAACTAATGTACTAGTTAACACCATCTTTTAAAATGAATATTCTTTTGTTTTTTGTTTTTTGTACCAGGAATCAAACTCAGGACTGTGCACTTTCCAGGCCCCCGAGCTATATTCCTGGCTAAAATGAACAGTCTTTTATATATGTGAATTTTACAAATGTTCACTTCTCACTGCAGTTTTATACAAGGTTTTTCTAAATTCCGGAGCATCTGGGAGCATCGTAACCACCACATGCGTTGATCTACACGCTTCCCATCTCATCACTGTCATCAACACCACCACCATCATCATTATTATTAATAGCAATTGTATGGGGAGCATGCGTTACCTTTAAATATTCCCAACTGGCCTGTTTAAAAGAATGTAACGACCTGTAAGTGGTGTTAAAAATACTAATGTCTGTAGAGGTCATATATTGAATTTTTGTAGGTTTGAAGCTTTCATGAACCATTCATCTATAATTCACATGAGAGACCTCCTGGCTTAGCTGAAGATATCTAATGGTAAGATAAGTATGAAATAGTGACACCTGCTACTCTTTTATTGATTTGATATTAAATATTTTCAAATCAACAGCATTCATAGATGTAAGGGTATTTGGAATCAGAACTTCACTTTTCTTCTATCACATTCTCTTGAGATATTTATTAGAAGGTAAATAATAGACATTACATAAAATATTTTGGAAAGTTATAATAATATATCCAATAATATATCCGTATAAATATATACATTTACAAATGTAAGGCATACATTAAAACTATATTATTATGAACTGATTAAAATTTGGTTTGTTTCTACTTATATACATAGTTTCTACTATACATTATATATACAATTTCTACTATGTATTATATATAGTTTCTACTAATATACATTATATATAGTCTCTACTAGCATAAGTACATTTATATATAACAATATATGAAACCATTTATCAGATAATTTGCTACTTATAAAAGAATTTGGTAACAATTTATCAAAGAATTAATAATGATTTAAAGTTTAAAAAGTGTATTTTTCCAGGTATGGCAGTGATCACCTTTAATCCCAACACCTCAGAAACTGAGGTAGCAGGACATGACTTGAGATCTGTCTGGGTCATGCAGTGAGAGAGGCTGACCTGGACTATACATTGTGAGACTTTGACTGAAAAAGAAAGCATATTTCCAAAAAATGAGTAAATTAAGAATGCATTCAATAAGAGTGAAGGGTATTCCCCACTTACTCCACAGTTAAGGCCTGATGTATACATTCACAAGCTTCCTTGGACAGTGGAAGAATGAGATCACTATTGAGAACTGTCTTGGTTACATTTCCCTCCTTGCTGAGGTAAAATACCCAACACCCAAAATGAAGGAAGGAAAGATTTATTTGGTTTACAGATTGTGGAAGTTTCAGTCCATACTGGGCTGGTACTGAGGCAGAGTGACACATAGCAGAGGGCAAACGTTCGTAGCCGCAGAGCACAGCAAAAACAACCAGCAAAAGGGAGGAATAGTTGCAAGCAGCCTCTTTTTCTCTCCTACCTTGTACACAGGCTACCCTCACCCAGGGGGCATGTAGCACTACCATAATCTCCATGCCATCCTCTTCCACAGGCTCAGGATGTGTACAAAGTAAGCACCTTGGCATCCTTCTGAGTCACTCAGCCAAACCTCTAGACTCCCCAAATTGACACAATGTATCAACCATAACAATCCACCCCTTGTCAACTGGGCAACCAGATACATTTCTTTAAACCAGTTTCCAGATACAAAGACATGATATTACATTGGAACCATAATATTTTGCCCCCTAAAGACTCATGCACATCCCTTTATGCAAAAGACATTTAGTCCATCTGCAAGAATTGCGGAAGTCCTAACAGTTTCAGCATTGCTGAAAAGTCCGAGTCCCAAGTCTCCTCTGAGATGGAAGGCAAACTCTTTAGTTACAAGCCTCAGTACAAATGAAAAGTTAAACACTTCCAACATTTAAAGGCACAAAATAAACATTACCATTCCAAAAGGCACCAACAGAGTAATACAGAGCATTGGGACCAAAGCAAGTCCAAAATCCAGCAGGGCTAACATTGTGTCCTGTAATTCCACATCGAGCATCTGAAGCAACGTGTTGTACATTGTGAGCTTCAAAGGGCTTGCATGAGTCCACCTCCATGGCACTTCTGGAGGTTATACCTCCCATAGCTTCTCTCTTATGCTTGCTTTGCTCCTTCCTTGCAGCTTTCTTCAGATGATCCATGGTCCTGTTTTTTCTCAACTTCTGAGGTCTCCAGGGCACCTTTTGCTTCAACACCCAAAATGAAAGAAGGAAAGGTTTATTTAGCTTACAGTTTGTGGAGGTTTCAGTCCTTACTTGGCTGGCTCTGAGGCAGAGTGGCACATGGCAGGGCGCAAACGTTCATGGTGGCAGAGCACAGAAAAAACAACCAGCAAAAGGGAGGAATAGTTGCAAACAGCCTCTTTTTCTCTCTTACCTTGTACACAGGCTACCCTCACCCAGGGGGCACGTAGCACTACCATAATCTCTATGCCCTCCTCTTCCACAGGCTCAGGATGTGTACAAAGTAAGCACCTTGGCTTCCTGTTGGGTCACTCAGCCAAACCTCTAGACTCCCCAAACTTACACAATGTATCAACCATAACAAGAACATATGTATTTTAATGATATGGAACTTTTATTCTATATGATGCACAGTTTTAATATTTTAAATGTTAGGTCTTGATGCATAAAGATACAGTTAATTAGAGAACGCCTTGTTTTGTAATTTATATGTATAAATCCCATTATTGCATCCATTTTGATTTTTTTATAAATCTAATCAATTTGGAAAGCAATCTTTTTTTTTTTTTTTTTTTTTTTGCCTTTTTGAGACAAGGTTTTACTATGCAGTTCAGGGAGGCCTGGAATTCACTTTGTAGCCCAGGCAAGCCTTCAACTCACAGCCACCCTTCCATCACTCAGGCTCAGTCTTCGCAGGGCTGGGATTACAGACGTGCCCCACTATGGAGGCCTTTCAAATTGTACTTTAAAATGTTCTAGAAACCTAACCAGAAAAGGAAATCCATCTATGTGGTCTATTTTATTAAATTTTAAGTATGAATTTGAAAGCCCTAATATAAAATATACTTCAGTTAATTGGAAGACAATCTGTGAGTATTTATAAGAAATTTTCTCATGTAAAAAATGCAGTACCACAATCTATTAATGTTTCTATAATAATACCATTTATACCACTTGCTATTTCATCCCATTCTTTTTTTTCTTTTACAGAATAAATTTAAGTATATGTTTCATGCTCTTATGTTCTTGTTTTATAGATCTATTATTTCAACTTTTCCACACATTTATTTGTTTAAGAGTTTCATTATGGTTGAAGCAGAACGGAACATTTCTTTCTATTCATTGTAAATTGGTAGGAGACAAGTAAAAGCAAGTAGGGAAGTGAGTGGAATTTCAGTAAGTAGATTTGGAAGCATGATTATCCACATAAATTTAACAGTGGATGATTATTAGAATAGGAAAGTAGGGAGCAATTTCAGAGAACTGGCTCTTGTTAGTGGCCACCACACATGTTTCTAAAAGCTTCATTTAGTCCACAGTTTTGTAGTCTTCCATCTAGGGGCCCTGTCAGTTCCATTACTATTTTGAAGCATTGGAGGAGCTGTCCTGTATAGGTCCTTGGAAGGATCCCTGAGTCCCTCTATTTTTATTATTGTATTTAATTACTATATGTTTGCAGTACATGGAGTATACATTCATTGTAGGGAACGGGGACATGTACATAAGACAGTTGTTCCTTTTTTCAGTCACCTTCATCTTCCCGCTCACCTCCCTCCCTCGACCTCTAAGTCCCCTTGTCCCCTTTGCATTCTTGCTGTTATGATTACACTCAGAGGGCAAGGTACAAGAAGGAAACGCGAGCATAAACTATTAAGTATCAGCAACAGTTCCGTTGCTCGGTTTTGACCAAGACTTGGTGCAACTATTGACAAACGTCCCACTGTGAGGAAAATAGGTTTACAGCTCCTGATATATTCGATTGCAAACAATTGATGGCATCTGTATCCCATGACATTAAAAAATTACACAATTTATTATACCAGATACATATTCAGAATAGTTTAGAAACAGTAATTATTTATCTAATTATATACACAAATGTGCATTTAAAGGTACAATTGATATATTTTAGAAAATGTAATTGCTAAAAACATGCACAGCTACACGAATAAACATTAATAGATTGAACAGATTGTAAAGTACCAAATAAAAAACTATCAATTGAAGAACATTTTCTCTTTTGGTAGCTTTAGAATAAAACAATGGCTTATTTTTGACTTGTCTAAAGCAATTGATCTGATAACAGTATTTCAGTGTTAAGCTAATTAGTTTGGAAAGATTTTACAGATGTGAATGTATTTTTAAATTAAAGTAAGATGTATTTACCTGGGCCAAAAAATGATTCAACAGTAAAAACTACATTACCAATGCAGAATCAGCTGTACTGTTCTTGGCCTACTAAAAATGGTTCTGTTTACTCTTATTGTTTGGGGCATTTCTCCACTTTGGAAAGTCTGTATTCATATATGTTTGATATGAATACATATATGTGTGCTTGAACAGGGAGAGTGAGCAAGGAACCTCCAACTGCCATGCACAAATGCCAAAGACACTCCTGAGAAGGAAAGAAAATTCTAGCAATAGTTTCAGTCTGGGAATCTGAATTGTGAACAAATAATTCAGTGTTTAGATGATCACTGAGGCACAACTTGAGAAACAGTTTTAGTGAAAATATCCCTACCTTCATGTTCACTGTAAGTAAACTGCAGACTGTAAGTATGGACATTTTCATTTTATCAAATGATTTTACACATTCACTGTAATTTTTGATTATCTTGAATGTAATTGTACATTCCTCTTCCATTCCTGTTTTTGCATAATGGCTTCTGAGTGCCTATTAAGTTGCAAGAATTATACCCATGTAAAGAAATGAGCTAGAAGATTTTACAGATGAAACACTTCAGCTCTCCAATGCTGTATGAAGAAGTGCTCCCAAACTCACTGTCTTAAGAATTATAACTTTTTTGTCATGGACAAGTCTGTGGGATGACTGGATGCAGCTGGATATTCCTTCTGTATCGTGCAGTGTCAGTTGGGGCTGCAGCAAACAGCGTCAGGGGTTCCAATAGCTGGTATGAGTCAGCTCGTGCTCTCCTGAGGAAATATTGTACATGAAGTAGTTCAAGCAACAGCAATTTATTTTCTCACTGCTGTAGAGATTGGAAATCTATCAGAATGTCAGCACGACCGGGTCTGGTTGAACACTCTTTCTGGGTTAGAATAGCCACCTGCTAAATGCCACAGCCACCTTCCGATGTTGTCTTCCCAAGGTAGAAAGAGATCTCTTTACTTCTCTTTATATGGCTGATGTCTTAATAGGTTAGAACATCACTGATGTAATTTCATGTAAACATAATTACCTGTTAGAGACGCTCTGTTTATATATGGTTACATTCAGGATTAAGTCATCAAAATATGAATTTGAGAGAGACCAAGCTCATCCCATAGGATTCTATCTGTCTTCCACTGCTCACTTGTATTTTTAATACCTTGTTGGAGTGTACCTCTCCAGCTGGCACGTGGGAACAATAGATTGTCTCTCTGTATAATTTTAGGGCTTCTTCCTCTCTGCATTGCCTTTATACACTGTCTTTCCAACAAAGCAGATAAATGTATATGTAGTAATTTATTGGTACTAAAGTGCAGAACAAACAGTTATCGAATCTTAAGATTTATGACTATATCTGGCACATCATGCCTTCCATTTCATTTTATAGTTTAAACTGATATACAGGCCCAGCCAAAATTTCACAAGGGAGAGAGATGTACAAGCTCATGAAAACTAGCATGTGTTTTGTATGGGACCTAGGAGAAAACCTAGAATGTGCGTATGTGTGTGAATCTTGTTGCATGTAGTTCAATTCACCTTGCAGTGTTTTATGTTATACAAGAAAAATGACATTATGATGAGAAGAGGCACACCATGAATAACTGGATAAGACTGTTAGGAGTGGCTGAAGCTGGAAATTGGCCACGTGTGTGAGGGCAGGACAGAACCAGAGGGCCTAAGGCAGTCAAGCCACCTCAGTCTTGGGAAAAGCGTCCTGCCTAGACAATTCAGTCATTAGTCACTAGCAATCTTGTGTCGTGTGATACCAAATTGGAAAGGTGTAAGAGAATGCCCCTATTTGTTGTTAGGCCCTCTTACTCATCCGCTAAAGAGGCCTCCACCTTGACCCAGCTCTTGTCTCTAGTTTTTCCTCTTTCCCTCCACTGTTCCTCCCTCCCTGAAAGACCAATGACTCCCAACAAAGGACAGCTTTGAGTGAACTAGTATTTAAATTATTCAAAGGATGAAAAAACCTAATCACAAAGATTGGCACAAGCCTGATTCAGACAGAAGAGTCAATAAATACAAAGTTCTTGTGGAGAGAAATATCTTTGTGGGCCATGCTATAGAAGGCTGTGACTCCTTGGTAGAAGATAATGGCGACTAACTTCTAAATTCACAGAGTTTAAGTTGAGTGGCTATGACACCTATTAATATGGAACAAAGCAGCTGAAGAGGGGGCAATTGGCTGTCTCTGTTTAGGCTGGGATGTCTGACACCTTCTGCCCTTAGACCTGGTGCTGCAGGTATTCAGGCCTTCGGCTTGGGCTAAATGACAACATTGGCTTCCTGGTCTTGTAGGGTGCAGACAACATACCATGCACCTCTTGACCACCAAAGCTGCATGATCTAGTTCTCAAAGTGAATCTCATCGTATGATTTTATTATATACATGTGTCTATGGATATATACATTTCACATCACAGATTCCACCAACTATGGGTCAAAAAGATTATAAAAAGTTGCTTCTATATTGACTTATATATATATTTTTTCTGTCTTTGTTCTTTAAGCATTGTAGTCTACCAACTATCTACCTAGCATTTACATTGTATGAACTACTAGGAACAAACTACAGATAATTAAAATATACAAAAAGATGTGTGGAGATTATGGACAGGTACCAAGCCAGTGTAAGCGGGGGATTGGAACCTCTGTGCATTTTTGTGTTTGTGGATTCTTGAAATCTATCTCTCATGGATATTTAGAAACAGCTCCCTGTGTGTGTGTTTGTGTGTGTGTGTATTCTTATTTCTGCTCCTGTGTAGAGTCTTTATCAAGCAATATCCATCAAGCAACATCCATCCACAAGAAATTCACTTTTAAATGTAAATACACACAGTTTAAAAGCAAAGAGTGGATGAAAGACACAGCATGGCTACCTTTCATGAAATTAAAGCTAGGGTATTGATAATTTCAAACAGTAAGATGAACAAAATTTTCAAGGAAAAGGATATTAAATAACCATAGAGAAATTAATTCTTCATCAGACATCAGAGACCTAACCCTAGTTGTGCTTGTTATGGCTGAAACATGAACTGTTCATTGGAGATGCATGCACTGAGGGCTGGATTCCCAAGGGACAGTGTTTAGAGTTGGAGGCTCATGAGGGATTTGCTCATGGGGGATTTGCTGAGTGTGCTCTTAAAAGGGGGTTCCTTCCGAGGAAGTAGGTCACTGGGAGCATGACTTTCAAAGGTGTATCTTGTCCCTGGCCCTTTGCTTTCTGGCTCATTCCCTTTTGTCCCTGTTTCCTGGTCACCATGAAGTGATCAGTTTTCCTCCACTGCACATTTCTTCGATGATGTGTCTGCCTTGCCACATGCCCAAAATCAATGAATGGCACCAGCTGACAGTGAATTCCTGTGTGAGAAAGCATGAATCAAAATAAATGATTCCTCCCTTAAGTTGGTTTTCTCAGGTATGTGGCTGCAGTCATGAAAAGCTAACAGACTCCCTAACAGAGCAAATTGAATGCAAAGGACAATATCAATGCACTGAAGAGGAGGAACAGGAAAACGTAATGCTCAGCAAATCCAACTCACTCCCCACTACTCAACACTATCCAAGTCATCCGAAAGAGGTAGCAAGAAACTTTCCCTTCACAGTTACCTAAGGGAAACTGATGACTAAAGTGATGTGGTGTACTGCACGAGGTGCTGGAACAAACTAAGGGCATCAATCACAACTAAACTAAAGCCTGATGGAGGTGCCAATAGAAGAGAACATGATTTCAGAAGACAACTGCTAAAACTTACATTACAGCAATACTTTTCCTGCTTTATGTGTGGGACAAAAGTCAGTATAAAGGCTTACTAGACAATAGAGAAATGAAAGGTATACAAATAAGAAAGGAAGAAATGACATTATCCTTATTTGCTAGTAATATTCATACTTGGAAGAACATTAAGACTTTACCAAAAGACTTTGTGACATCTGATCAAGTCAGGAAAGCAGGAAAATACAAAATCAACATACAGAAGTCAGTAGCTTTTCCATACACCAGACATGAACTGAGAAAGAAATCAGTAAAGCAACTCATTCACAACATCCTAAAAAAAATCAGAGAACAAAGCAAAACGTAGGAATAAAGCTAACTAAGGATGTGAATGATTTCCACAATGAAAATTTTAAAACATTTGCAATGGAATTGGAGAAGAGAGAAGTTGCAGAGTCCTACCAGTGTTTTCTGGGTTGGGAGAGTATTAATATTATTAAAATTGTCATACTCACAAAACAAGACTAAGGTCTCTATTTTCATAGGTGACTTCTCCTTGTTGCCTCCTATAACAAAGAAATCTTGATGCAGAGCTTAGAATCAATTGCCTGGGAGTTTGTGCCACAATATCAGAGCTCTGGGTCTGTTGTTTGCCCCAGAGAGGTCCTGCTTCTATTACAACCATTTTGTGCTATGTTTAATGGTCCCTCATTTTCATATGGCAGTAATATTGCTTCCTCAATCATACTGATACAACAAGCAAGTTCACCGAGAACGGCCTTCACAAAGACTTGGAGAGCAGGAATAAACAAAGCTTTATTGAGCTGGCTGATGGACAGCCTGTAGCCAGGAGCCACAGAAGACTTCTGCCCCAATCTGGGTCTCCCTTTCAGTTTAAGTACACTTTAGGTTTCCATAGTAACCATTAACTCATGTTGGGGACTCTCACAAGAATGTCACACAATTATCACAATTAGACCTGGTGCTGCAGTATCACAAAGTTTACTTTTCCCAGACGCTGTTGGACATCGAGATTGCAGATGACCACTGCCGTTTAATTTTTAGCCTATATCCCAATCTGTCCTGTTTAATCTGTTACCATTTTATGATTCTGCTCTCCTTTAAGTGGGCTGATAACTAAGCAAGGGTACTGGGTGAAGAGAATGGTCAACTACAGTTTAAGTGAATTTAAGTGACTTCTCTTAATGTGGAGTTTTAAAAGAAAGGGGGGGCTGGGGATATAGCTCAGTGGAATAAGCGTTTGCCTAGCAAGCGCAGGGTCCTGAGTTCGATCCCCAGTACTGAAAAAAAAAAAAGAAAGGGGAGCTAACTTTGCCCTATCGATATCTCATCCACTTTGTATTGCCTATATAGTCTACATGGTTTGTGCTCCATTAGGAGCTAGACTTACTTAAGAGCACCTTCTTTCTCTTTCTTTCTTTCCCAGTCTTTTTCTCTCTGTACCTAACTACTTAACTATGTATCTTCTATTCTTTTATCCTTTGGATAATTTCTTTATGATCTTGCTGTATTTACTGTGGGACAGAGGGTAAGGTGCTGTCTGCATCAGCCATTTTAAGTCACAGTTCCCTCACCACAGTTATCCATGTGGTTATTCTCTCAGAAATAATATCCCAGCGTTTGTCCGATACTATATATAACACAAATCAATATTTTAATAAAATGCTTTTGCAGTGTAAGTTGGATAAGTTTTAAAGCACAAAAAATAGCAATTGGCAATTGGAAAATACTGCATAATAATGAACATAGCTAATGCTAACTGACCTTGATCACATCATAATTTTCTCTTAGGGTTTTTGATCTTTTAATAATAAATAAATTTTTAATGATTTGGATATGGTCATAAGTATGAAATTGATACTCATTTAACTATTTATAAAATATTTAGAGAGTGGAAGAAATACAAATCATATACAAAGCAAAATGTAATGCTATAATAAGGTTTTCAGACTAAATATTGTATATATATTTTCATGGTATATATATATGTATACACACACACACACACACACACACACACACACACACACATAACTACACACATATATGCCAAACACTCCAGTAATTGAAAAACTTTATGTATATTTTAAACACATAGAAGTAAAAAATGTTTAAAATATATAGAAGTTTTAATTTTCTTTAAGTGATTATACGAGGATACTAGAAAAATATAAGGCTGAAACCATAACATTCCAAGTACATCTTATTATCTCCTGCAGTAAGAAAATAGATGACAAAATTACCCTCTGTATAACATAGATACACTTTCTAGAGAAATGCTATGGAATAATCAATAGAATGATTTAATTCAAATTAAATTCATTGTTTCCTTGGTATCAAAAAAAGTGGTATCTTTGTAAGACTGCATTAGTGGTAGGAAAAAAAGATTTTTTTTGTCCAACTGTCTAAGATTCAGACAGAACTCTTTTTTACTGCTTTTATTACTTTCTTTTTTATTTTAAAGAGAAAAGAAAATGACAAAATAACAACAAAGGCAAAAACTAACACAAAACAGTAAAAATGATACAAAATTTCAAAACAAGATGATAGGAAATTAACAATGATTATTATATTACATGTAGTCATCTTCAACAAAGATTATTAGATGTAAGAATACAAGATTGATCGACTAAGGAGAATAAAAAATAATTTAAAAAACATTAGAACCATACAGAGCTTCACTAGACAAGATGGTAGGAATTAAACAATGGTTGTTATATTGTGTACTGTTGTCTTCAAATTAGTTTTTCAAATTACCAGATATAAGCATGCAAAATTGTTCAAAAAAATTTAAGTATTAACTTATTAAATTAAAAATGCTTAAATTTAAGCACTCTTTTCAATAAACTAATGGACATAATATTGTGTCTCTAGTGCAAGAACCTGAAAGAGTAAATAAAACCCAAACTGTACGATAGATATTGTGAAAGGGAAAGAATTTGCTCAGGCAGAACGTTTATTTCTTCTATCATATACATAACAGGAGGGGCTCACCTTATGTATGATGTATTATAAGTATTGGAGGTGATGTATTATAAAATAAGTTAATACAAGCATTTTCTATTTTTCTATTACTTTTTTCTTTCAAATGACCCTGATCTTTAGAGATACTTAACTTTGTAGGATTTTTATCCGGTTCAATACAAAATCCCTGCCAGTATATTATTAATTTTAAAAAAATACATTTCTTCATGATTGCAAATAGCTAAAAATAATATTAATTTTTAATACTCACCCTTCTCCAGTTTGAGTATTACTGTCATTTCTGTTTTCATACCTGACAACATGCCAAAACAAATGATTAAATAAACATACATATATTAAATTTTGAAATGCAATGGATAAAAATACGTGAGAGTAGACGTGAAAATTGACATTGGCTCAAAATTGTTTTTCTATAAAGTGACCCACTATTAACACTCATAGTAGTTAAACCAATGATAATAAGTTAAGAAAAAGCTTGATATCTACTTGAGGTTTGCTCTTGAGATATTGTTTTGTATTGAAAACTTAAAGCTACAAAGAATCTTAAAACTTGCACGGTAAACTTTTGATTAGATATTGACACCCATGTCAGCAGCAGTCTATTTTCAGAGATAATGGTAGGACACGCCAATGATAAGGATTGTCAGATAGCAACACACATGCATCACCTTAAGAAAAGTAAAAGTTTGCATAATGTACTCTAGTACTGAGTGGGAAAACCAAAATCTCCAAATCTTTACCACATTTTCATTTTCTACCCTAACTTTTCTATCTTTATTCTAGCACTTTAAAAATAAGTATCTCTCACATGATCCATCATAATTTATTTCCTACCCTGCAACTTATTTCTACAATATTTCTTTATAATTTGTCTAAAAATTCAATAATATAAAAAACAGACATTATTATAAAAATATCTTTAGAATAAAATGTTTTAGTTTCTTTTCATAAAATTGCACCTCATTACTAAATTAGTACTTTACCAATGGGGTTGCCTTAATAATAATGTAGATAGTATTCTAGAATAAGAAAAAAAAAGACACTAAGAATACCTGAGCCTAAATCCAGAGCTGGTGTCTTGTTTTTTAAAATTTCCATCAGGTATATTTAGTGAGGGGATAGATTTAAGAGAGACTGGATTACAAAGAAAGTTAGCAACATGTCATTCTAAAATCTCTATAGAGTTTAATAATTTATTACATACTATTTAGTCCCGAATTCTTAGTCAGGATTCCAATGTTTTTCTTTTGTTTTATTTAAAATTATTTTCTCCAATTTGTTCACCAAAAATTCAAATCATTTTAATCATGAAAGTCTTAATCAATGTAAGACTCAATGGTGAAATACAATAAAACTCAAAAATAATGTGAACTGCCCATATGTGGATAAAAGCGAACTCTTGCAAATTTGTAGATTATACATTGGTAGTATCATTTTAGAAAATAGTACGATGGCTCCTCAATATCTAACTAAAACTACATGTGATCCACCAATTACTATACTGGTTATATATCTCAAGAAAACAGAAGTCAGTATGTCAGAGATGGCTGCACTCCTGTTTTGATGGCAGTACCATTCACAAAAACTAAGAAATGGAAGCAATGTATGTATGCATCAACTGATTAAAGGCTAAAGAAAATGCAGAATGTATATGAAGTGCATATTCATACAAAAGAAGTAGTCATTTGTTAGAACATAGATCATTGTGTTAAGTGTCACAACCCAGGCACAGAATTTTAGAACATTGTATGTGGAATGTAAAGGAGTTAGCCTCATAGAAGATTAGCATAGAATGGTTGTTGCTAGAGGCATGGAAGCATAGGTAGGAGTGATTGCAGGTGTGTGCCCCTACACCTGCAGACAAACGAGTTCTTGTGTCCTGCTGCGCACAGCAGATAACTACAGATATTGATAATATGCCATGCAATGTAAAAGTTAAAAGAAAGTATTTCAGATGTTTTCATCATAAAGAGTTTATATTTGAAGAGACAGAAAACAGATATGTGTACTTTGATTTGAACATTACATAATGTTTACACGTACTGAAACGTCATGTATTCTATGTGAGACAGTTTGATCATTTGTTGCCTCATTCTGTAAATTAGTGGATAGGAAATCATGAAGAAAGTCTACATGGACTTACATATATATACACATATATACATATATATGTATCTTATGCATCTCTACATATGTGTGTATCTACCTATGTATATACAGACATATTCTCTCTTCTTTCTCTTTATATATATATATATGTGTGTGTGTGTGTGTGTGTGTGTGTGTGTGTGTGTCCAAAATGGAAACAACATATTTTGAGCTACCATTTCCTCCCAAAGTAAGATTCTTTGAAATGTCTTTAATAGTGTTCACAGTCTTTTTTATAAAATAGAAAAAAATCTTATATCTGCTTTTTAAAAGATTAGTTATAATATGTAGATCCTTGATTCACTGTTATTCTCCTATTATTTTGTTATGAACTTTTGTTTTACTTTTTTCCATAAAATTTTCAAAAATCTTTTATTATTCATTTTACTTAACTCTTTGTGTGCATATATGATGGAGACCACTATGAAGCAGACCTAAGCAGGATTTAAATTAATCAATTGGTTTTTCATATTCTCTTGTGAACCTGTCCAAGGTCTAGGCTCCTTATCTGAAAATGTCAGACTCATAGTAGGTGAACCTCTGTGAGTCATTAATCCCTACTAAAACCTGTAGGGGTGGAGGAAGCCAGAAAGCCTCAAAGGATAAGACAAGATCACAGCCAAGGACAACTAGATCAGACCTCAACTGGATAAAGACTATAACCTCAAGCATCTCACTCCTGAGTGGATCAAATTAATACCTAATTTAGAGAAGTCCTTGAGTGGTTCCACCCTTCTTGAGTGCGTTAATACCTTATTTAGGGAACTCCTTGAGTGCTTCTGCCCTTCTTCAGTACTCCCCTCCCTTCTCCTGATAACCACATAAATATGGGCCACCCAGAGGTCTTGGTCTTAGCCCTGAGAGAATCTTGAATTATGTGAGAGGGCTTTGATCCTCCTGGAGCCCTGAAATCATTCCATTTGCCTCTTTTTATTTAGGCTTTTCTATATACTCATTCAGGAGACTGTGGACCTGATCAGTCCACAATAACTAAGGGATATTATTAACCTGACACGTACAGTTAATTATTACATTTTAATCTCATGGATTGTGTGCTATGTAGGTTTATTTCTGTACTTCTGCATTTGGCCTAAGGAGTTTTCAGAGATTCTAACATGATCCTAATCAAGATATTTAACAACTGCAAAATGGTGTGGCTTTGCAGTCATGCACTGGACCTATTTTGAAGTGGTTCATACTGAGTTGTAGATATCATTTATTGGTAATTCACCACGCTTCACTGCTGCTATAGATTTACTTATGCTAAGTCTCTTTGATTTTTGAGATAATGTCTTATAAAATTATTTTGACCCTGAGGTGTTCAGATAGTGAAGAAAAAATTATTGCATAAGTATATAAATAAACCATTTACATAACCTCAAAAGATCTCTACACATGATGCCAATGTATTAATAGGGAAATAATGCAATTTATAGCAGAGAACAATACATATTCACCACCATAAATACAAGTGACAAGAGTAATGACAGAAATTCAGGTCATGTGATTTTTTGGATTTATATGAAGGACTAAGAAAAAAGTATTTCTCTGGTATTCTTGAGAAAAACACATAAGTAAAACTCTGTTACAACACAGCACTTGACAAGTCCGAATGAGGAGAGTTCTACAAGGGAAGTGTTCAATTTTTTCTTTGAAGAAGTCATTTAAGACAAGAACTGAGGAACAACTCTGGATACAGAGAAATAAAGAGACATGGACCCTAAATGTTATGTATATCCTGAATTAAGCCCTAGACTAGAGAAAATGAACTAGTGGTATAGTTGGTAATTTATGAATTTGATAGATTAGATATTTTTAATACTGCTATTATGATTTTGGTAATTGTTCAGTGGCAATTTAGAACAATATTCTTATTGTTGTACAAATTCACAGTAGAGAGCACATTTTTAAAGAGAAATGAACATAAATTGGGTCTGGTGGTACAACCCTCAATACCAGCACTCTGGGGGCCTGAGGCAGGAGGAGCCCAAGTTCAATCCTAGCCTTAAAAATTTGACAACTTAGGGAAACTCAGCTTAAAACTGTTAAAAATTGCAAAGAAAGCTGGGGATTTCACTGAGTGCAATGCTCTTTTGTTCAATTTCCATTTCTGGAAAAAATAAAAAGAAATAAGAGCTGTGTATTGAGTCTGTAGCCAATTTCCACAAACCTTAGACAAGACACATATGATATAAAGCCACTCTAGTTCTTTCGTGATTGGTAACACGTGTGAAAATATGTTGAAATTATGTAAACATTTTACTTCTTGTCATATTTCACTCAGTAATTTGACACCCAGTGAAAACTGCCTCCTAAAGCAATGGTTACCATGGGAAGCGCGCCCTTCATCGCCAGTGTTCTTCCGTATGTACCAGAGCAGTCAGAATTCTGTTTTCTTCCTCCATTCAATCATTTGTCTGCTTATCAATTTATATCAGCACCCACTTCTATTTTATGTGACTGATCATGCTTTGAGATCTACATACTTTTTCAAGAAACCTTTTTTATTTGTACTTGTCTATGATACATAATGACTGCAGCCATCACGTTCCGACACTCGCCTTCCTTGTTTGTTCCTGTCCAATCCAGTAACTAACCATTTCTACAGGGAAAGCTGTTTCTTTTACTGCAGAGTTGTATTCAGAGAGAAAGCTCTTGGTGCTACAGTATGTAATAGGTAATACATTTGCTATTCCTTCAAAGCACTGTCAATCATGGACCTGGGGATTTCTGCACTTCTGAATGGACAGATAGCGACATCTATGTATGCATAGATACAAGCACATGTAAAGTCTAAAATAAAACAAAGCTAGGCATTGAGTCATAAAAATAGATTTTATTTAGTAAATACTGACTATAAGGGAAAGAGATAAGCAAGGGAAACTGGTGATTCTCAAGGGAAAATGAGAGAGAGGAAAAATGAAAACCAAAAAGGAATTACACAGACTACCTCAGTGTAAATGTTAAGAAGACAGCTCTGGTTGTCAGCTTGCAATCATCCAAGCTAGAATTCTATTTGCTCACTGAGACTGGAGAATAGACATCTTATCATTCCCGAGGATTATGTTTCGAAGATTTGGCTTTAGGCCCTTAAGAAAGAAACTCCTGAAGAATAGAAGAAGCATACGCATCTCAGAGAGACAGAGGCACAATGTACAATTATTACTCCATTTGTAATAGATGCTCATGACAAAGGGGATCGCAGATCTGACACGGCGCAGTTGGAGGGAGACGAGATAGAGAGGGAGGAGGTCGCCGCTCCAAGCACACCCCTGGCCCACGCCCTCGTTTCGGCATTCGTAGCTTCAGCTTCGGAGACCCATTGCCCAGCTGCAAGGGGTGGGGAACGGTAATGCTGGAGCCACATGGTCTGGACCCGCTCCCACCCATAGCACGACGACAGGGTGGAGCCGGGCGGTCCGCTGTGAGCATATGTGCTTTCCCACCTCCAACCATGGCAGTTTGTATACACCCCTGTATGTTATAGTATAGTCTGAGGCAGCTATATCTCTTCCCAAGGCGAGAGTCCAAGGATATAGATAACCCCAGGAGTACAGTTATTATCACAGGGAAGATAACTGATTGAGTGGTAGGGCAACGGAAATGAGGGAGGAGAAAAACTGAATGATCAAAAGGGCCATCATCTGTGTAACTGAGTAACAAAGATGAATGTAACATTATGTAGGACAGCATCCAGAGCTAATTCCCTTCTATGTTCTCTATAATTCTGTATTTCCTCAGTCGTTTTTGTATTAGCAGAAATGAAGATAACTTTATATTATACAGCATCCAGTGCAAATTCCCTACTATCTTATCTATAATTTGGTATTTCCTTTAATGTTTTTGTGTTAACTAATGTGAAGATAACTA
>PVLD010010097.1:0-16164 GCA_004027595.1 Dinomys branickii | reverse complement strand
GAAAAACAAAGATCAGGTACAAATAAACAGGTGTTTACACAGAGTTAGTTTTTTTACCAAGCGTTTTGGACAGTGGAAACTCTGTACACACTAAAATTATAAATGTCCTATAACACCTCCAATATGATTCATTAAATCAAAGTTCATTTTAATATTTGTAACTCTCCTCCGCCCTCTGATACTACAAAAGTAGAAGCACGTTCCTCTGAGCTTGGGAGCTATTGTAACTATGGACAGTAATATTAAGAAAAGCCAGGGGGGTAGAATTAACAACACTGGAACAGAGTATGCAAACAAGAAAAATTCCATTTGTTTTCACTGGTTGTTTGCTTTAAGGAGAATGTTCTGGTCCCTATGCATTATATTTATCCTATACCTTCATCCTGCATTTGATTTGAATTCCTGATTTTGATTCCATGCATCATATACTGATTATTTAATCTGAACCCACAATTACTACAGATTCCTATTGGAAAGGGTGTCTTCCAAGTCATACATACTTAGTTTTATCTTCTTCAAAGTTTCATCTCATATTTTATATCCACAAG
Source organism: Dinomys branickii (assembly GCA_004027595.1). Taxonomy (NCBI): domain Eukaryota; kingdom Metazoa; phylum Chordata; class Mammalia; order Rodentia; family Dinomyidae; genus Dinomys; species Dinomys branickii. Next base: position 15,616 of record PVLD010010097.1, on the reverse strand, counting down.
TAAAGAATTAAAATCTATTGTGATGACTTTAGTAACTCATACTTGAGTCTTCTCTCATTAGTAAAACTTTGTGCCTTACAGAATGTTTATATTTCTACTTCAAGGTAGCCTACAGAATACTGGCAGAACAATGCCTGTGTGTGGATGGGAATGTCTATTTTAAAAACTTGAAATTTGAACATGCTGTATTTTAAATAAAACAAAAATAAAATAGTATTATTTTCCTTCAATAGAATTTAGTGTAAGTTTAAGTTGGACATAGTGGCACATACCTGTAATCCCTCCCCTCGGGAGGCTGAGGCAGGGGGATTGTTGCAAATTTGAGGCCAGCCTGGGCTACAAAGTGATCTCAAAGGCAACCAGAACTGCATAGCACAACCCTGTCTCAAAAAAAAAAAAAAAAGAATTTAGTATAAGTTCAGCAAGTATAATGGAAAATTGCTTGTATGTAATCCTTCATTGCATGTGTGACAATTCCATTAAACATTTTAAAACACAGAATGTCAGACACAAAACCATGTCATCCGAGATGGTAGATAATACAGCAAAAAACACGAGATCAGGATGTGCTAAGTCATTTACCGCATAGGTCATCTACTGACTCATTTTCTTTACCATACTTTATTTTTAACCAGAAAGAATGATCTTAACAGGCATTGACAATGAAGAATTGGGTAACCTTTTAAGGTAGGACCTTAAGTACTCCCCCCCACACACACACTCACACATCATCCACTTTCTAAAGGCTAAAAATGAACTTTTAAAAAGTAAATATTTAATTTTAACCTCTCTACTTTTCATTGATCTCCCAGCTATCTCACAATTTGGCAGTATTTAGGATTGTTTTATAAAAAATATATTGGTCAGAATATTATGTACATAGGGGCTGGGGATATAGCTCAGTGGAATAAGTGCTTGCCTAACAAGTGCAGGGTCCTGAGTTTGATCCCCAGTACCGCAAAAAAAAAAAAAAAAAAGAATATTATGTACATTTTATATTCCAAAGTCAGACATACAGGGGAATCTTAACTTGACAATAGTGCCCATGACTATCGACTGTAGTGTTAAGGACACGCAGACTATATTCTGAGTACATACGTGTGCGTATATTTACACATGTTATATATGCTACAGAGGGAATCTGAGAAATAGCTGGATCATTCACAATAAATCTTGTGATAGATTTGATTACAGTCTTACCTAACACACTTAAGAACTCTGTGACTGAAGGCAACTTACTCAATCTCCGTTTATCTATTTTTCTTTCTTACCTAGAAAATATGCTTTTCCTTCTGGGGTAATATATGAGGAGGAAATTTCATGTAGCAAGAAATTTATTTAGAAAAATAATGTGATGTGAAAGGCATCTGGCTTGTAATGGTGTGAAAGTCAAGCATATTCAGTAGGAACAGTTCATATTTCTGAATCGTGACCTTTTGTTGTGCTAGTGCTACAGAATACAACACTCTCCCATGATGCTGGGCACCTTCTTTCTAATTAGCAGAACCCTCAGTCACATGTGTTATCACAAGGAGAAACAATACATACTCTATACTTTCCTTTGCTGCTAAGGTATGGTGGTGAGCTTCGATGTTCTACATGCGCCTTCAGTGTATAACATTTTCCATATGACAGGGGTATTGGAATGTAACCCTATCGGAAGCTGAGGAAAATCAGCACTTTTTGAGTATTTGCCACTTCTCCTGCAATGCATTCTTTTCCATCCTGCCTTGTATCTTGAGAACTCCCTGAATGGTCTACATACCAGTGTCCTTGTTTGGCTTCAAATTAAGCTTCAGTAAATAAGGAATAAACCAGAAACAAATGTAGAAAAGGAGAAATACTGGGCTCTTTCTGCTCCTTCCCTGCCACATTAACAGGGAAGAAACTCCTCTCCCACAGTCGTTTTGCTTAAAAGGTTTGCATATCACCTTTCTTGCACAGACACTATTGTTCAATGGATGGTAATGTCCCCAAGTTTGCTGTTTGGCACTACTGAACCATTCCATCTCCTGCTGAGACTTCTTAACCTTGACCACACATTTATTATAGCTTCTTTATTAAATATTTTCAATTACCAGAGTGGCAACAGATGCTCTTTTGTTCAGTAAAATCCTAGTTTATGCCTCTTCTTCTGGTGCACTTTTCAATGCCAGATGGACAGATACTGGCCAGTAAGAGGAAAAGTCACCCAAGGAGAAACTTCACTTGAGGATGCCATCACTTTTCTGGGCGTGACTCTGAAAGGTACAGAACATTACAAATAAATGAATTATACTTAATAATTATTGCCAAATGGTGTGTGAAAGTAGTTCTTTTAGCTCTTTATAAACAGATAATTATCAAGATAGATAGCCAGAAGTCACTAAGGAAATATATTTGAATAAAGTTTATTTCCATGAATGTAGGTCATTTGGTATTAAAATGATGAGAGGTCAAATTTGTTTTGTTTCAGCTAGACTTAACTGAAGAGGAAATGCTCTGTAAAGAACTTCATTCAGTTCATGAACTGCCCCCACTGCCGCAGAGGATGCCTGGTTCATGAGAATCATTAATATTCTTTCATACGCAGACTTCTATAGTATTCTGATATTATAAAATTATCTATGTGATTTAACTTTCCATCATGAAATGGATAAAGGCTAGAAAAACCCAGGAGAACAGACCTGGCTTTTGGTAAGAGATTCAGAGATATTTATTTAAATCTTCACAATTTAGACAAGCTGAATCAATAGCTCACCGATGGTCTTACATTATTAATCCATTTGTGGACAGGATTTGCCTGCGAAGAGCTAATAACACACTTTTGTTTATTTGTTCAGACTGGTGGGAGACTTTAAAATACTAACCTCAGCGTTTTTTCTCCAAGTACTTTTTGCTGCTTTAGCTACTTAATATGAAGTAGTTGCCTGAAGTTAATCTTTTCACACATTAGCAATCTATAAAATGTTGATCTAGAAAATATCACTCCTTTCCAATGAATGAATATATATATGGTATATATACAATATATATCATATATGTGGAATGTAGAAAAGCTCCATATATACATATATATACATATATATGGAGATATATCTCCATATATACACACACACACACACATATATACATATCTCCATATATATATATGGAGATATCAGCCTTGAATAGGTTAACTAAATTAAAATGAAGCCATTAGGGTGGCAACTGCTGCCCTTATAGAAATGGGAAACTTGTGCAGAGACGGGAACACATAGACAGAATGAGGAGGAGTGAGCAGTTACAATGAGTGGGAACTAGAACACATTCTGTCCGGCCAGCACTAAGAAAGTGTTGCCACCTGGCCTATATACTCCTGTGACAGTTAACTGTGGTTTCAGCTTGAATAAGAAATGCTTAACAGCTCAGTTGAGCACAATTCTGTGTGCAAACATTTTCATTAATGAATTCTCTCCAACTTCCAAAGCCTACATAGCCTCATACATCTTTTCAGAGCTCAGCAAATCTAGAAAATTTCAAACTCATTATGTAGTAAATGCAATATGAATCATTAAAATTATTAACCCAAAATAAAACTATGATAAACTATTTAGTACAACTTCATAATAAATATATGTGCAGAACTTAAACACTATATAGTACACTAAAAATCAACTAGAATAACATGTAAAGTTATCTTTGGTTTGGGGAAAATGACTCAACAATACAAGCATCAATTATTTCTGAGTGTATATGACCTCAGTAAGGATATCAGTGAAACTATATCTGTCAAAACTAAAGCTAAAGTGAAAAATGAAAGACATGCAATAACCTGAGAGGCTTTGGCATGGATAGCTCTCTAGAGCATATTAAAACATTTATAAAAATAATTACTTACATGCAGAACTGGGTCAAAAACAGGGAAATGGACCAATGAACAAAACAGAGATTTAGTGACTATACACACGTCCTCTAAATGTATAAAAAGATGTTTGTTTTTCACTTACTGGAACAAAATATAGAAATGCAAATTTAAACTAAACTGGGATAAAATATCTCACTTATTTTGACAAAACTTTTATATGATTTTTCAATACCAAGTCTGATAAAGTGTTACAAAACAGATAGAGAATGAAACATACATTTAATAATTCTTGCTTTAAGGTAGCAAAGCTTTACATTCATTAAAAGTAGGAAAAGAGAGAAGTTCTTAAGAGCAAATTTGAACCAAATAAAGGTAGGAAAACAAGTATAACTACAGGATGAAAATTAGCCACTGTTCAAGAGAACACAAGACCAAAATTTTACAATTCTTAATGAGAGAAATTAGTTAACCTGAAAGAATAAAATTGACCCAGTAATATGTTCTAAGAATTCACCCTAGGGCTGGGATATAGGTCAGTGGGGCAAATATATGCCTGGCAAGCATGAGTTCCTGAGTTCGATTCCCAGTACCAAAGAAAAAAAAAAGACGATGATCTAACAATTCACCCTAGAGATACACTTCCAGCCATGTAAAAATATGTCTGCACAGTTAATATTTGTTGCACTATTTATGATCACAAATATTTAGAAACGATTAAAATAACTCACAATTTGATTGAATACATGGTGATCCATTTATAGAAACGGTACTTATAGAAAATTTACGATATTCATAAATTGACATGTAAACATTTTGCACATATCATGTTAACTGGAAAAAAAAACCAAGGTGCACAAATGAGATTCCCTTTACCCTGCTCTATTTTGAGTAAAAGGCAAGGTGGGGCTAAGAATACATGGATTTGACTCCCGACATTGGCAAAAGAAACACAGGAAGGGAAACTAGAAATTTCTGATATTTGTTACGTGTATGAGGAAGGACGAGGTCCAGAGAAGGAAAGAGCAGATAGTTTGGTTGTGTCCTTGGGCTACAGGTCCTCCTGCTGGTCTTGTCCTCAATCAAATAGCCACCTTCTGGACCTCCAGGCCTATGTGTTGAGCTCATCGCTAACCCCAAAGTTTTGGCTTTTCCTGCCTCTATTTCTACAAATGATGTTTTCCTTAGGTTTCCCTCAAGTAACCATGTGACTAGGTCACCTGCCAACAAAAGTCAAACTCACAGGAACGTCTGACATATAAAATTAGAGTCACCAAACCCTCCTCCATCCTTCCATCCGTGGAAGTCTCTATTTGTAGTCTTCCTATGGTGCTGTGTGCAGAACAGATGGTGCCATGAAGCCAACACCTCCCTGCTCCTCAATTCTAGAAGAGTCAGTGTTTGCATAGTTATTTTGCTTAAGCTTCAGCTCAACACTGGTCACACCTGAGTCCATCACATGACCCTGACGTTCTATACTGTCTTTTCAAATCTTTAATTTTGAGGAATTTAGAAATAGGAGGCAGCACAGGAACCATACACATGAGTGGAAAGTATTCTGTTATTGAGGTCTATTTGATGTAGGTACCCTGGAATGCAACAAAGAGCAAGAAAGAGAACACAAAATAGACAAAAAGAGCAGAATGAAAATAGATAAAAGAAAACAGGGAGAAAGAACGTCTGCAAAATGGAAGGGAGCCAAGACATGAAGGAGAAGGGAGGAGAGAGAGGAGAAAAGATGTAAGAGGAATAAATATGTGCTGTGTATATATACCAATTCCGCACAGTGAAGGCAGTAACAGTGCACTGCAAACGTGTACTGCTGAAGAAAAACAAAGATGCAAATGGAGAAAATGTTAAAAATGATCACTTTTTACTATTTTTAATCCTTTATGGTCCCTATGCTTAGAATATACTTCTATATATTACATGCTCTACTTTACTGCAGCAAAATATTTGTTTTAGTTTCAGTACAGCTTACTTTGCACTTTTACAAAGTACTTAGTCTTACTTGTTTCAGATGAAACGTCTTCAGTCTCATTGTTCCTGTGGATCTGTAGGGAAGGCCTAATTTCCACCCACAGTCAGTGCCATATAAATGACTGCATTAATCAGAAAACAGTATTCAACTCTATTTGGACACAAACCAGTGTTGTAAAAAATAGGGACTTTCCTAACCTCATTTGCATTCCTAGCCTCATTTTAACACAAAAGCGAAATGAAATAATTTGTGTAGTGTTAGAATTGATGGCAGATGTCACTACAATTTTGATTATAATACTTTTTTAAAAACCAGGTGCTACCTTCAACTTTAGTCTAAAAATTAAAAAAAAAATCAGGCTTATAAACATTCTGGAGGAGTTTGCAGGCTGGCAGAATAATGTTATTACAGCAGTCTTCAAAAAGAGCCCACACTCTCTAGTGCACATTATCAATAAAAGCTTCCAATAGAAAGGAAAACGTTGCCTTTTCCTTTAATGATTACCATTTCCCTACACTCTCTTTGTTTGTTTTAATACTTCCAAGCATGTAATCAAGCAATGATTACCTGGGTGAAGCGATAAAACATGCTCATTATAAGCTCTTCTTAGCCACTGTGCAATCCATAGGAGTCTATTTCTTGGTTTAGAGCTGTAATTCCTATTCATGTTCACGTCAATTGAAAATTCATATTGATGGAAGAATTAGACCCCAAAGTGGTCTCATTCCAAAACTCTGTCATGGCTTATTGATTTAACTAACATTTAAACTATCATAGCATAGCATATCACAAACATACACAAATCTTTATACATCCTTGTAAACATCAACAAATATACAGACACCAAATTTATTTTAAAAAGGTTCAGTAGAATATTGCATTCAGTTAGGTGCTTTTAAAAATCATCCGGATTAACTAGAATTCCTACTTTTTCTGGCATAAAACCCAGTAACCTAATTGTGCACACTGGGACACCTTCAACACTACCAGATGCCGTTGTTGGTAGATAATGAAATACTTCTCAGACTTTCACATTTAGCTCTTATTCTCAAATTCACACTGGTTGTTCTACATGAACCTCATTCAATCAAATAATACACAGGATATGTAAAAGTGAGGGCAGAGAAAGACACATGCGATCCAATAAGAAAGCAAATCTTATTTACTGTGAGAGTTAAGGAGCTTTGGTCTTGAGATCATTATGTTGCAAAATAAAAATCCCAACAATGTCAAAGTAGTTTGCCATATAAAATGCTCAGCTCTGTGTACTTTACTGTAACAACTGCATTTTCTGGTTATTGTGCAAGGAGGGTAATATTTCAAAAGCAAATTAGTTGTCAGAAGAAATTAACCATTCCCAAGGATGTAGATTAATCACCTGAAAGAAATAACTATTTGTTTCTTGAACATAGAAATCTATAACTATAGAAAAGAGTGCTTTTGGGGCTGGGGATATAGCTCAGTAGAATAAGCGCTTGCCTAGCAAGCACAGGGTCCTGAGTTCGATCCCCAGTACCGCAAAAAAAAAAAAAAAAGAAAGAAAGAAAGAAAGAAAGAAGAGAGTGCTTTCCTACAAAAGTAGCTAAATACACAATTCTCATTTTTAAATGAATAAATGCCATTTTAAAAAAGAAGAAGCCATTGTTTAGAAATTGTAACAATTAGATTGAGTAGAGAGGAGAAAGTGGTTTGATCATAAAATTATGTCAGTGAACATTCTGAAATTTTTAATCAACAAAATTGCTAAAATTAAATTTTAAGTTTATATCATAGTCCTTGGTTACATTACTTCTGTGCAACATGAGGATTTGAACAAAAGCCCTGCATTTGAGCAATTGTTGTAATGTGTACTCAAGGCTGATATAAACACATCCATACACACACAAATACACTTTCACTACTCTAGTTCTTAATTTTGACACTAGCCACATAGGGAACGAAAGTTTGCAAAAAAGCAAAACAGTGATGTTCGCAAAATGTACATTCTTTAAACAGATTTACCTCTAATTATATCACAGAAGCCTAAGGGAGGATTAGAGAAAAGAAGAAACATCATGAATTCCTCTTTACAGTTAAACAGTATATTTTTAGATTTACTAAAAGGCCAGAAATACACACAAATAAGCATATAACTTTACATCGAGAAGGGGTACACATAGTTCAGTTTGATTACTACATTTGACCATACAATTTTTATTAAAATTTGCATTTCTCAAAAATTATTTTGAAGAAATGATGAAATTATATAAATATGAGATATAGTGTTTTGACTGTTCAAAGATAAATATTCTTTAGTGGTTTCTAAATTCTTTAAGTGGTCAGTGATCTCCATAAATTATTTTTTTCTTGGCTTGAGGAAATGTTATTTTTATCTTATGCTATAGAAAAGGATGCAATACATTTTTGGAAGAAAAATACTACTTTATTTCATTTTTCTTTTTGTATTAAGTCTATTGGTACAATTTAGATATAATAAGGAGCATATTCCTCATGTGGAATTTGTACCTGTAGCTCATTATGAAAGTGTTGGGTTCAGTCCCCAGTCCTGAAAAATAATCACCAGCCAATAATAATTTCTAGTAACTATATGGCTTAATGTAGAAAAAAGGGTAAGAAAATATTTGTTTACTTTTTTTCTAAAAAAGAATCATGGGTCTCTGATTTCTTAAAAAATTTTAATTTCACTTTTGGTAGCTTTAAATGGCTAAAGTTCATTGCTTTGATCCTGAAGAAATGATAATGTTAAATAGCACAATCTGATAGTTAGTGATAACATGTAAAATGTAACTAGAAAATTGTTTTGTCTATCATTTTTATAGCAAATAAAACTCTAAAAATTCTGTGACCTTTCTGTTGAAACATTCACAATAGGACCTATGAGCCCAGGGCCTATTCTGCTGGTTGAGGTCCCTGATAGAATGAATGCCTAGAGTTGCAGTCGTTGATTATTGTGAAATAATTTTGTCTTTGCAAGTACAGACTTTAGAAGAGTTGTTTTTCTTTTAAATCTTTATGGAAGACATTTTAATAACATTTGCCACCAAATGACACTCTTGTCGTCCTCCTCTGTTCTCCTTCTCTAATAGCTTACCTTCTGCTTTTATGTAGTAGTTTTTTTTCCCTGGGATTTAACATATGAGAGAAACCATGTGATACTTGTCTTTCCATATCTGGCTTTTTTAGCTTAGCACAATGGTCTCTATGGCATCCATCTTCCTAGAGCTAGCAAAATTTCATTTTTAAGTTTGAGGGATACTGAATTTTGTGCATGTAATACATTTTCTTTATGCATTCCTCCACTGATGGACTGTGAGGCTGAATCCATTTTCTGGCTGCTGTGACTACTGCTGCAGTAAAAAGGACAAGTATCTCTATGCTATGCTGACTTGATCCCTCTGGGTGCATACCGACGAGTGGTACATAGCTGGATCAGCCTAGAATCCTCAAGAATACAAAACATCCTAAATGGTTATGAGGGTAGGAATGGAAATTATTAGCCACTATGGAAATCAGTACAGAGGTTTCTCAAAATCTCAGAATTCTTTCTACCCAAAGTCAGGCAAGACAATAGTGCAAAAGGCACTATCTTAGATTATTTTTTTGAAATATATGGTATATAGTAATTATAGCTGTATCTTTTTCCTTTATAACTTTTTATAAACAGCTTTTAAAATCTTAAAACATGTTCATTTGAATATTAAATGATTAAATATTAATTATTATCATTTGAAATTATATACTAGGTGTTCTACTTTCCAAATAATACAATGTCTTTTATCCTGGAAGAGATTATGAGATCTGCCTGAACAATATTTGTTGTTAGTCATGGTCTGTAAGTGTCCGCTGTCGCACTAAATCATCATTCTGGAAGATCACAAAAGGATAGGAAACATAGGTTTAAACTTTTTAATGGTAATAATAAAATAAGATCATGTATAAAAACAGACTTTTATGTCTGAAGACCCTCACACTTCTTGGTAGCGTCTGTCCTCTTGCTTTTCCATCTATTGTTACCCAAATACATGTCTTTTGTTATAAAAATGGATATTTTAACTATTGCATCTTAGAATTATGTTAAGAAGAGTAAAATACAATGATATTTAAAGTTCCAAAAGGGATTAAATGATTTTTATTTAAAGGAACAAAATCTTCAAATGATCATTACAGTGCTGTTAAATATTTTCTGCATGATTTAGAAAACAAACTATTAAATGTGGTGATTTGCATAAGAAAAGATTTATTTATATGAATCACTCCCCTTGTATTGCCAGCTCTTTTCTTAATTGCATCTGCATAATATTGCAAATTATATAACCTACATCATTTTGTGTGAGACTTGCCATCAGCATGTTTGGTATATTGTGTTATTAATTTACTGATAAGAAAATAGTTTCAAGCTTTGTCTGTGTTATACATAACTACACAACTTAGAAGACATTTAGGATTACTGTCGCTGGACACCAGGCTAAATGATAAGGGATGAACCTTTCAAAACATTAACATCAGATCAAATAAAAACCTTAAAATAGCTTTAGGGAATGGGTAAAATGTGGTGATTACAAAACTTTTTTATGGAAATAGTTTGAAGTTTGCAAAAACTACATGCAATCATGATTATTGATGTCTTTTTAATGATAGCTAAGGAAAGAACAAATGTCATTGTTCACTACCAAGAAAGCGATATGTAAAATATACTTTCATTAATGATAAATACTGCTATGGAGCCATTATAAGGAATGGAAAACCTTATAACTGCTTTTGTAAAGAACCCATAGAAATTAACGACCAAAGAGCTTTCATTATGTATCACACACTCATCCAGCAAATATTTGTTGTCTACGTTGTGTGCCAGGTGATGTTCTGGGCTCTATTGACACCAATATTTAAAAACTCAAGCAAAAGTAAAATTAACTCATGTTTTTCTTTGTATGTGTATACGTGTTTCAAATGATCTGAAAGGAATCTAGAAATGGGCAAACTCATTCATGAGAACTAGGAAAAGTGAGAGTAATGAGAGGAATAAAATTGCATATATGCAGTAATTAATGTTCTAGCTTTCAGTTTTCACTTTCATAGTTTCAGTATTCAGCTCCCACGTTTCAATAATATAATACCGGCATTCCGGCATGCTTTTTCAAATGTTAGCTGTCATGCTATCTTGCATGAAGAGTTGCAGGAAGTACAATACTCACTATCAGCTCTGCACTCCACACACAAAGCATTATGTGAATGGTCAAAGCCTATCAGGACCAGTGACCAATCAGGTCATTTCTGTCAAGAGTTGCCAGTGATTGGCTCCCATATCTTTATTTAGTGCAGCACAGACAAGAAGTTATAGTCGACTCTGCATCTTACCCTAATAAGCATGACAGTAACAAAAATGGTAAATAGAATTAGGCAATTGGCCAAAAAGACAAAAATACAACAAAGAAAAGTGATGAAGCTGGGGAAGGGGGTTCACTTTGAATGGAACCAACTGGAAATGTAGTAAAAAGTTGATCACAGAGACATCTATCATGCCACTATTCTGGTGACTCCAGGAATGCGGCCAGAGGCCCTCAGTATAGACAAATTTAGATATGAGGAGGAAAATGTTCGCAAGTAAAAGGATAAAGATGCTCCAGATGAAGTAAACCCAGCAAAACCTTTCACAGTAAAGCCTGTCTCAGTGGTATTTTACAATATGAAATGGACCAAATTCAAACCTTGGCCTGCTCTATAACTTGTGAGACAAGCATTTATTTACACTTCTAAGGGCTGTGTAAGAAGTAGTAGTGAATGAGGAGGTTCCCATGCCCTAAAATATTTACTACCTCATCATTTTTAGAAAAAAAGCTAGAAGGCCCTTACTCCAGAATACTGGACATAATCATGAAGTTAGAAAAAAGTGGCACTGATCAATCCAGTTAGAGAAGAATAATACCAAAGGATTTGCAAGGCAATGTGATCTATTTACTTTATGCTTCACAAGCAGCAAAAAACAAAACAAAACAAAAAAAAAACCTGTTGAATTGTAGGGCCTGGAAGGGAAAACAATGGAGGGGTGTGTGCTGAGAAGAGACGATACGGCAGCTGGATTTATACAATCCCGCGGACCCTTCAGACTGGATGGCCACATTTCTCCCCCCAGATCGCAGTATCCTTCCGCGTGACAGTCATGAACATTCCTCAAAGGTTGATATTAGCATCACTCTGCTGAAAGTAAGGTGTCTGTCACAATCTGAAAATCTTTCATTTTATGAGGTGATATATCATGTTTAAGGGTGTGAGCATTGTATTTGGCAGGGGCACGGCTAATGGTCCAGATGCATAATCTTTAGCTTGGAAAACTGTCACCTCCAGAGGAGTATTTGTAAAGCCTGAGAGACACCTAAGACAGAAGTCTCACATGGATTTTTGAATAAGCCTCACAGAAGTACACTATATTTGCAATATTTTAGGAGCTTATCTTCGGAGAAACTGGACTACACAAACTGCAGTGAGGCTTAGCGAGGCCCCCTGTTAGAAGTGACTTTGTAGGTTCTGGGGCCTGCACTTTCTCAGCTCAGTCACTCAATTCAAGATAAAACACAAGAGCACGACTGACGTATTCTGACTCGGTAGCATCACTTTTGTGCGGACAGCCCTCTTGTACGGGTCTCTTTAACCTCATTTTACGAAAGGAAACAGACTTATTAACATGACGAAGTGTCAGATACGGAGAACAGAATCATATAAACCCTTTCCTGAGGGAGAGGCCTTAAACAGTGACCAAACGCTGAGACGGTTAACCTTTTACATACGACTCCTTTCTCAGAACGAAATAACTAGTGTCGTGCTTGCAGAGTGGCAATGTTTTATTTTCTGAAACAAAGGAATAAAACTTTGATTTATAGGTTTGCAAATTACTCTTCCTTCACGTAAATCTTTGAGTGATCAGACTTGGGTTTCATTTTAAAATTTCAAACAGGCAGCCAATGAGATGGAAGGGAACATATATACAGGGGACCCTAAGTGCATTGATGCGGAGGCCTAGGGAGCAATTATCTTGAAACACGAGGTCCTTAACCTTTACAATAACTTTGAAGAGGAGAAAGAAGATAGGAACGATAATAAAAGCGGCAGTAATCACTGGGCCCGAGGTAAACATTAAACAGAGCCTTAAACCAGGTGATGCTCAGTAGACACATGCAGATATAAGGAAATATATATTTCTAAAATCTAAATAATGGATATCATTTGTGTCAGAATATGGTATTATGTAAGTCTAACACTTTATGAAAACAGTATTTAACGTTTAAAAAGTGCAGTGCTTTGAGCTGTGGTTACTTTCAAATATTAGAAACCAGAAATTTCTTTTTAATCATTTAATTTTTAAACATTAGACAGACTGAAATAACTTCTGCTAGTGTTAGAACGATAGCAATTGGTATGTCCCCAACACTACTGAAGTTGTGCCTGCTCTTTTCCAAAAGTAGGAGCACTTTGAGTGAGGCACAATTATGATAAAGTGTTTACTTCTCGACCCTGAAGGAGATTTTAAAAAGCAAATGGATAGTATGTATTTTGAAATCAAATATCAGAGGAAGTGCAGTTAAATAATAGTATCTAAATTATCTAAAATAAAATTATCTAAATCTTTTAATCCAACCAAAATTAATAAAGCTGGATACACTCTCAACAATGTGGTTTGTCAGTCAGGGTGGTGAAGAAAGAGAAGAATTTTGGAGCTTGGTGGAAATTTAGGATTAGAAGAGGCTCCATCCAACATTTAATATAACCCAGAATTTGAGGTAGCACCCTATCAAAGTCATGCAAAAGAAGGAGAGCTGCGAGAGGTGAATGAAAATTAGGTTCTGAAAGATGAGGTAAAACCAAAGAAAGCAAGCAAGTCACAGAACTGGAATTTGGGTCAAATGTAAAAGAATTAGAGAAAATCAGAAAAAAAATATGAGAATAGACTGGAAGCAGGTTTTAGTTGAGAAGCACAGAGTGTCCTGGTTTAGAGGTGTTGGTGTCTCCAAACAATCACATATAATTAAAATGGTAACAGAGAAACCATTTACCTTGTCTCTTGGCTGTACATACATAGAAGCATGACATGCACAGTATAGCCTGAAATACACAGTATAGCCTGGGAACCAGAAGGTTATTTCATTAATGGAATTAGGATTATCTACCACTAAGTGGTTCCTTGGAAATAATTGGCGTTATGTCTCACATCACTTAGACCCTAGGTGTAGGTGTAGAGATCTCAATCAAATTCATATAAACACACCACATGTTTGAATCATGTATAGAACTCTCAGATAACTAAAATTAAAGCTGCCGCATAGTGGAGATGGCCAGACAACACAGCTACTTGGCGCTTGGCCCCAGATTGTCCCTTAGCAAGATGTTTCCAAGAGCCCCAAACTTTCCCTGACCTCCGATTATTTCCATTTAGAATCATTGTACCACAAAATATATATTTGGCAATCTAGAATCTTTTTAATGCCTTCAGTAAATAATTTTAGAGATCTCTCTGTGTTCTAAACCCACAGGGATATTAGAAGGGAAGACAGTAACAAAACAATTATTATACAAGTAATTGAAACACATTTAAAAGACAGGGCAGAAGAGGGGCGTTATGTACAGTATAAGCTATCTTGTCACAAGGATAAAGTGACTGACACCCACGAGCTGCAAGAGCAAAAGTTCAATTTGGCTCACAGTTTGGGGATTCAGGCCATGGTCAGCTGGTTCTAAGGCAGAAACATGGCAGTGGACGGGCATGGCAAAGGAGAGCTGCTCACTCCATGGCATCCAGGGAGCAAAGGAGAAGGGAGGAGGCAGAGAGGGAGACACATGCTGCAAAGGCTTGCCTCTGTGCCAGCCTCTGCCAACCACGCCCGGCCTCCTGAGAGCTTGTTCTGCCATGAACTGGGCAATGGGCTAATCCACCCATGAGCACACAGTTCCCGACCCAAGCACATTCCACAAGGCTCAGCTCTAAATATCTGAGAATTTTGGTGGAGATTCTAAATCCAAAGCACAACACACTGCACTTTAAGGTTGTGTATTTATTATGTGTGACAGGTGCTGCTAATCTAACTCGCCTAATTGAAGCTAAAAAATGATGAATTAGAAATGATGTCTCCTCGTGCTTAATTGGGAACCACTTTACATTTTTTCTGAACTTCTTTGGCTGTGTATGAGGCATTCTCACCTCATAATTCAGGTCATTTGTCTCTTTCCTACACGAGGTCACTATGGTTAACTCTAGATGTAATTCACTGTTCACTCTAGGGATCTAATGGCACCAATATCATGTGATGTTTTCACACACAGCATATCCAGACTGATGCCAGTCCTATTTGACCAAAATCTTCAATTTTAGTAAGATACTGAGGTAAATCACACTAATGTCAAAACTTGCAGAGAACTAAATGACAAAAGTGATATCTATGGGCAATATCAAGTAATCATACAGTAGAGCTAGAGCAGCCATGAGACATTTCCTCTCCGGATGGTGTTAGAGCAACTGTAGCAATTTTCATCACACATTAAGCACCATTTCCATCCCTGATTTTAATGCCCTGTGTTACTATAGTGTTTTTGTTTCCCATAGTCTTTTTCTTTTACTTTTTTTTTTTAAATAAAAGCACAAAAACATATTAACACACAGACACAAATTAGCATAAAGAATAGCACAATCAAAACTGGTCTACAGACAAGGTGACATGGACTCAACAGTGGTTGTTGCTTTACCAATTGATATCTTCGAAGTGTATATATATGAACCCAGATACAGACATGCAAAATTGGTCAGACAATTAATCCTCTCAACAACA
>PVLD010010096.1:45730-72925 GCA_004027595.1 Dinomys branickii | reverse complement strand
ATTGTACTATTTTCTATGATAATGGGTGTCTGTTTGTCAATATGTTTTTGTACTTTTATGTTTCTAAAATAAAAAAAAAAAAAAAAGAACATGCCCATTTCCTTATGGCTACAATAAAGAATATTCTCTTATCTTCACATACCAACACTCATGCTAACATGGTCTTGGAAAGCCAGAATGACAGAGTCTGTCAAGCAAAAGGATATTATTCCCAGTTGCAAGCTAATTTTAATAAAAAAGAAGTAAATAGGTAGCAGTGATAAAACTTACATTGAATTCTTTGTCTTCTTCTTAAAAACTATGTGGCTTTAGCAAATCTCAATCTCCATAAGCTGCTCTTCAGGCATCTTTAGAATGGGCATTAGGACACTC
This sequence comes from Dinomys branickii, assembly GCA_004027595.1. Lineage (NCBI taxonomy): Eukaryota > Metazoa > Chordata > Mammalia > Rodentia > Dinomyidae > Dinomys > Dinomys branickii. Next base: position 72,553 of record PVLD010010096.1, on the reverse strand, counting down.
ATCAGGCCAACCAGTCTATCCATTTTTAATCCAAGATTATGAACTCTTTGTGTTAGGCCTTGTGTTTCTGTGTGCCTAGAAGAGTTCTTGGCACAGTGATTCATTTCTCATTGAACTGATGAAATTAAAATACGTTAATAAGTGTAAAAATATATTAGTGACTATTGTAGGGAATTCAAGAGAAAATTGAAATAATTATTAGTCTTTTAAATAAGCATTTCCTTTTCAGACAATTTTAGGTTTAAAAAGAAAACATTTGTAATAGTATATAGAATTCCTGTCTGTCATCTGTTCCACTCAGTTTTCCCTAGTATTAAAATTTTACATTAATGTGACATATTTTCTATTATCAATGAGTCAATATCAAATACTTATACAATCTAGTTGGAATTCTTCATGGCAGATTCGTCTATTCTACCCACTTGTTTACTTAGTCTATCATAATGATCAGTATAGATTATGAATGTTTCTTTTATATTTTAGTTTAAAAGCCAATACTATGTTATTTTATTGCTCAGATGAAGTTATTAAATTTACTATGAATATTATTAACAAGCAGAATCCACAGTGGTTGGCTGTTATACTAAATTCCATTGGGTAGTTAGGTGATTGCAAATTTCAGAATTCATGTCTATTTTCCCCACTTACATATCCTTAAAACCTAGCTTTTGACTCATGTTATGTTTCCAAAATACTTTGAATTAATATCTGAATACATCATTGACTTATGTATATTGATTGTAGAGATCACAAGTAAAGAGATGGTCTTTGCAGAACTTATATATAGAACCATCAGTGTTTGGTAGCCATAGAAACAACTTGCAAGCTGATCTTTGGGCTCCTAAACGTACTCTCATCTACATTTCACTCTCTTGGAATATTTATGGCTGGAGCAGAAAATATTACTTTTTAGTGAACTCCCCCTGTAGAAACCACAGAGAAACATCCCATGTAATAAAGCTCACATATTCTATAAAATTCTTTATTTACATAAAGTCACCAGTTGAGTTCTCTCCAGCCAAGTTTGAAGCAGTGTGCAATCACATGACTAAAAAAGCAAGTTATCTGTGAGGAAAAAGCAAGATCCTGTTTTTTATTTGCTCACAAAACTCCCTTTATCTCTGTTCCAGGCACTCTGCTTATATTAGGAGTGGATGCCTTTGACTATGTACCCTGTCATCCTTAGAAAGAGATTGAGTTTCGGGGTTCCAGAAGGTACCAGATAGAGCAACACAGGCACAATAGGTATTTGTTTACAACCACGGACAATTCCAGGCCCTGACTTCAATTTATAGCGTCTGGCAATTTCTACTGCTGGGATCTTAGCCAAAACCAAGCTTTCTCCCTCTGTCTGTCTTTATCCATCTCCTTTTTCAGTTAATATTTTGAAGTACTATTCTTATGAATCCTCAAATATATCATTTAGAGTTTGACTTATAGGAACTATGTCCCTCCTAACATCTGTCAGATATTGTTTCTGTAATCAAGATTTTGTAAAATTCTAGTTCTTTATGGATCTGAAAAATCTGGAGTTGAATTTTAGCTCTTTCATTCTTGGGTCAGTCATTAAACATCTGTGAAATAATTTCCTTAATTGTAGAGTGAATAAAAAATACCTCTTTCAACAGGATGGTACTGTATTAGAAATTATTAAATAAAATTATTAGCATATTTCTAAGTTTCTTGGAGGAGATAAATAAACGGTAGACATTGTGTTTATCTGAAGATTTATGAGGATCTATTTTCATGGTATAAATATAATAATATTTAAATAAAAAATCAAGTGGGGAAAATGTATTAGATATTTAGGAATTATTCACATCCATTACTGATGGGAGTTTGAGCAGATTGTAATGCTGCTTTTGCTAATTCATATTTATCACTCAAATGCAATGTCTGTGATTATAGCCAGGAATGGTTTGACTAAGGAATTCGTGGGGACAGAGCAAAATTGAAGGAGATAAGACCGGGAGCTAAATTCATTATATGCTGCTTTTTACTAATATTGGTGTGGGTCAACAATAGGAATAGGAACCTGATTTTGAATTTCATCTAAAATCCTGAAATGAGTAGAATCAGCTAATAGAAACAGCAGGATAACTTTACAGAGACTAGGAGGGCGAGAGAAAACCAAATCTGAGACATAGAAAGGGCTATAAAAGACAGGGAAGAATCAGGGCAGAATTAGGAACGAACTCCCCTGAGTATGGAGATTTTCCAGTTCACCAAGAGTGGAACAGGGGTGAAGATTTGATTGAAGCTTTGTTGCAACTCTAGCCCTTTTCTATAAATGGCTATAATTTATGAGCAAATTTTATCATACTTTTATTTTCCCATAGCACTTCCTCTATTTTTAGTCTAATGTCAGAACCTTAAATCTTGCCATCTCAGGCACCTGTTCCCCTCCTTGACCTTGCTCCAACCCACATGGTGGGCATGGCTCATGCTGGGCCTGGCGGTGGTAGAGACAGCATGATTAACAGCTTCTCCCCATTTCCTGCAAACTACTTGGAAGCTTTTGCTTCCCTAACTGTAATTCTCCATCCAAGGCTGCAGTGTTTGGGAAAGGGAGAGGCAAGAGAATGGAAGAAAATATGAGTGGAGAATTTCACAGGCCCAGTGTTCATCTACTACTGATGCCCTTGAGGATAACAGACATTTGATCATTTTTTGCTCGGCTTGTACTTCTGTGAATGTTTGGAGACATGCATCTCTTTGGGGCTTCCCCTGAAGGTTCCCTTGATGAAAGTATTTCCTTCACAAGCTGGCCGCTCTGCACCTTAGATGCACTTCCACATACATCAGAGAATTCCCAGGATATTCAAGCCTAGCTCCTTTCAGAGAGTACATGCCAGCTTCATTGTTGGAGGGGTGCAGACAACTTCCATAGCAACCCATTTTGCTGCATTTGGGTATCCTTTGCTAGCTTCCTACCCTTGGGCTTTGATTTATCTGAAGATCTATAACAATATCTTCAACTGACTCCTTTGAAATCATCTCACATGGCTTGGGAAGGCCAATGGAAATGAAGTCAGGCAACAATCTTGTAATTACCCTATGAAGAAGTCTATAGATCTTTAAATCATCCTCACCACATTCATCTCATTTATATCGCCTGAAGATGAGAAATGGGCTAAGTCTCTTGGCAGATCATGCAAATGTCAGTGATTCTTGATTTCGGCCTTCGGAGGGTGGCCAATATTCTAAGACCACAGGAAGTCACATTTAGCATCTGCTTACCCAGCAAGATGCCTCTCTAAAGAATTTTCCTGTACTGCTGCCATTTTAGCTGCTGTTCATGCATTTCCCATTAGAGATCTTCAAGGTGTTTGATACTTCTCAAACACAGTTTGAATTTCTTCTGCTAAGGGTTATAACAACTTCAAAATTAAAAGTACATGCCTTAGCTTTCACCATTGTTCAGCTAATAAGTTCTTTATCCTTTATTTCATGAGTTATCTGGTAAAAACAATTTATATTTCCCTATGCCATACTTTCAAACTAATAAAATGGGCATAATACCCAACTCATAGCATTGTGAAAATTAAATCAAGTGTGGTATATAATAAAGTACTTGCCACAGCGCCTGGTGAACATAAAGCTCTCAGTAAAAGGCGGTTTGAAAAATCAACTTTGATGAAATGGCTTTATGTGTTATATCTCGATGTCTCCCAAAAGCCTCTTGTGTTCATGGGGTGGGTGTGTGAAAGGTAATTGGTTTACAAGGGTGTTGTAGCTGACTGCTGTCAGGAGGTGGCGCCTGGTCTGAAGAGGAAGCTTGAGGAGCTGGTCTAGAAAGGAAATGTCTCTCCTCTGGGTTCCTCCCCTCACTCTGCTTCATGATTACCAGGAAGTGAGCAACCATCCTCCGCCTAGGTCCTTCCACCACGGTGCTTCTAATGCTTCCAAAATAGGAGCCCAAATAAACTTCTCCTCCTTTAAGTGGTGGGTGTTGGGTGTTGTATCTCATCAAGGAGACAAGTGACATAAACAGATTTTGGTATCAGAGAAGCAGGACGGTTGCTGTGACGCTACCTGACCCTGTGGCTCAGAAGTCTTTGGCACTCATTCATGGGAGGAGTTCAGAAAGGTTTGGAGGCATGGGCTGGAGAAGCAGCCCTAGAATTCTGTAAGCCAGGTTTTGATGGCAGATTCTGGCTGGAACCCAGAGAACCAGAATGCTGATAGAAATGCAGGTGGTTAAGGTTCAGCTCAGGAGGTTTCAGTAAGAATAAGGATTCCATTGGCAGCTGGACTCCAGACCATATGTACTATGATTTGGCCAAAAATTCGTCTATATTTTTCTTGTTTCCTGAGGCCGTAGAAGGCTGGTGCTGGTCTTGGGGGCATGCAGACTGAGAGAGTGACGGACATGGATCTGCAGGATTTAATGTTCACCCTCCCTCCTGGGTTTAGGTCTTGTTTTGGTCTCACTGGTTCTATCACCCTATTTCTCCCTTCCAGAATGGGAAGCTTTACCCTGCATCATTGTATGTCGGTAGCATTTAATTCCTTTTTTTTATTTACAGGGACTCATAGCTAACACCTTGCATTGAGTGTCAGAGGAGACTTTAGACCTGAGCTTTTCACCACTGCTGAAACTGTTAAGATTTTGAGTGATCGAGCCTTGTCTCTCTCTGTATGATGATATATTTGAATCAATGAAAAGAAGAGATTACCTTAGGAAGTGTGGCCCCTGGCTAAGTACATCTGAGTGAAGAGACTGGGTAGACACATTGTTAGCACGGTTGTTCCACTAACTATGAACACGCTGTTCAGGTTCAGTTTCGATCTCATCTTCAAGTGTATCCCACGAGATTTTCCTAAATACCACCAAGTGTTATACATTTTAAAATCTTCCATCTACAAACCCCATCATCCCAACACTGATAGTCATGAACATGGTTGAATAAAGTGCATTCAAGAAAGCTACAGGCCCAGAAGCTCTCCTCTATACTTTATGACCAGAAGCTTTATCTAAAATAATCTACCATGAATTTTCAAGTTGTCCCTGGCATTCACCATTCTTACTCTGCTTTTTGAGATGATCATCTAAATATATGAAAAGAAGTTGCATTTAAGTGTGCTCTAAGAAGAATTCCTTTTGACCCAAAGAAATATCGAAATACTTGCACCCACTTTAGGAGAATTATGCAATGGATGACCACAGGAGAGTTGCTGGGTTCAGTTGAATTCTCTGAGTGTTATTGTAATCAGAAAAAAATCATTAACATGGTAAAATTGGTTCAATTTTTTTTCAAGAGATATAATTTGAGTCCATTTACCTGTTGGTGAAAAGGATTTTCTTAATGGACAACACCAATGTTCTAAAAGGAAATCTTAATGACAGGGACAGTAGTGGGACCAAATTCACAGGTGCCTGTTTATGTGATTCAGCACTACTTTCTCCTTTAATATGCTGGATTATTCATTCTTTTGGATTATTTAAGGCCAAGTGGTTAATGTCTCTATCTCTTTACAAATTTTTCTTTTAACGTTTGCTTTCTTTAATTAAGCACCAAATTCAAGTTAAAGGTAAACTGTGCTTCTCAAAGAAAAGATGGCTGCAGGCTGATTGGGCTAGTGAATCCAAGCTTATGACTTTTCATTATATTATATTATATTATTATATTATATTAGTTATAGGCTGTAACTAATAGTATAACTATATTATATTAGTTATAGCTTCTATTTATGGAGTAAATGAATTTGCAAATTCTTATATTCTCCAACATTCTAGAGCTTTCTGTTTTTTAAAATTGGTCTTAACAGCACTGATATATAGCAAGTATAGCTGAAAACAGAACTTGGGGAGTCCCTCTTTTCAAGTTCTAGTTCAAACCAGAGAGAGAGAAGAAAAAACAAGGCTTGTCTTTAATTGAAGTTAGTAGAGAGAAGAATCATGTCTTTTGATAAAACTCATCAAAAACACAGTAGGACATCTGCTCTCAGCTATAGCACTGGGGCTTCTTGGAAGTGATATAAAAAAAGCACAAATGATAAAGCCTTTTCTGGCCCGAACAACAATAACAATAACAGAGTGTAGCTACAAGCCACTACCAAGAGCTCACATGTGTGTGGGCTGTGCAGGAGACTGAGAAGCAAGCCAAACACCCATGCAGACAAAACATGCATTTAAAATAGTTTCCTTAGTCAAAAAAATGAGTAAAGTTTTATTTTCTTTAGGAGAACAGATTTTGTACTAGATCATGTTGCCATAGATAGAGGTGGTAAAGACAAACATATACATCGGTATCAGTGCAACTCGAGGGGTAAATTTGTTTAATGAATTGATCATAGAAAACATTTTTTTTCAATAAAATTTCCTGTGAAAGGCAGGAATGAGAATATTGGCACAGTTTGTCTTGTTATGTTAATAAAATTCTAAAATAATTCAACTTTCATGGTACTATTGTGTTCTTATGAGTAAAATATCCGTATGTTTGAAAACTCTTTCCAGAATTACTTGACATAGTATAAACTGTCCTCCACATAAGCTCCCTGTTTACACCCTTCACTGAAATACCCCCAAGACCCCTCGGAGTGCAATGACCTTATAGTGACAATAAATTCAATTTTATTTGACTATATGTGTGTTCTCTGGAGGTCTTTGCCTGATATCCATCAAGAGTAATATTAAAATCTTTTTGTACCCAAAGAGTCCTATAGCAGTTGAGAATACCTTCAAGTCCAAATAATATAATATTCAACTTATAGAGTCTAGAAAAACTAGGAACAAATTTTTGTCCTATTACAGCAAACAAATGAACCAACAAACAAAAAACCAGACAGAGGTGGTGATTGTCACACATTCTTCTCTAAAATACCGCATTAGGTCCCCAAGGACATCGAGTGTTTCTGCTATGCTTCTCTTTTTCTCCTCTCTTCCCTTCCCTCCTTTCCCTTTCTTCCTTTCCTCCTTCCCCCCTCCTTCCTTCCTTTCTCTTTCTTCCCTCATTTTGATTCATAACATCTTCCAGACACTTCAGAATGTCAGGCTTAAAGAGGGATAAGGAGTAAAGGATTTTGTTTTCATAAATCTTCTTAGTAAAAAGATGCTCTCTTCACTCGACTTATGCTGCCTTAGCTAGAATGAGACAGCATGCCCACCTTCAGATCAATCATTAAAGTAAATGAAAATTAGATAGCCATGATTTCTGAGGCCCATCATGATTTACCTCGAGTAAAGGAACTATCCTTTCTGAAACTGAGAAACTACTTCAGCTCCCCTGACAGAATCGGAATTCTATTAAAAAGGCCAGTAGTGATGTTTTAGCTGATACTTGGCAAAGTAAAATGGCTTTGAATGACCTGACCTAATGGCTTTTGCTGGGCCCTTTGCTCTTGTTTCAATGCATTAGAGTATCTATGTAAATTTTCTTTAATATTTATAACCTCTGTAAACAAATTTATACATTAGGAAAAATAAATTAAATATCTTCAGGACTGGGGGGCAATGGTCCTTACTACATCACAGAAATAGCCAGAACCTTTGGGTTAGATAAAGTTAAATCAGAAATTTCTCAGAAGGGAGAATGTAGGTTCAAGACTAAATTAATCTATAAAATCATGTTTTCTCTTCTTCACTTAGCAACCACTTTTTCCTGAGTTAGAAACAGGTAAAAGGGGCTTTCTGGATAATTGTTTGAACTATTCACCATCTAAAATTTATTTTGTACAATGGAAATGCCATTTGCTTTCTGGTATAGTTCAAACCTTGTTACTTTTCAGTTCAAGAACTTTTAACATGCAATTGCCTTTAATTAAACTGGTGTATGGATATATCAGAACATTTGAACTCATGAATTTTGCTCACATTTGTCTCCCAAGATTCCCATTTCTAGTTGTGAATAAAAGATAATTATTTAATAGTAGACCTGTTAGAGTTGGATTTATATGTAACTGGGCTCTACTAAAACTTTGTGTAACTTCTAACTTGAGGATTTGATGCAGCATCAGAAGTGAGTGGGAAAAGCAGTCAAGAAGAGTTTTCCACATTTCAGCTAACTTCATGGTTGCATATGGTGAATATACATATGGCCACTTCTGAGGAATATTTAAGACTTTTCTCAAGAAAGTCTCGGGATATAGGTACTGAAGGCAGGGCATGGTTTTCTCCTTTTATTTTATTTTTTTCTATGCTCTCTTTGTTATTTTTTTTCCTCCTTCTCCCTGATTTTTTAAGTTCTAAAAAACAAACTGTAGTGTGTTAGAATTCTCTCTTTCTCTAAAAGGAAGAGAAGGGATGGTATTACCAGGGAAAGTGTCCCTTCTACAGTGCTTTACTCATCAGGACTCTCACTTAAAAAATGTCTTACATGGTTTCTCTTACTTAAACTGCAGACACTCCAAGAATCAAGATGATAGAAGCTGGGATAGGAAAAAGTGAAAAAAGACAAAGAGACAAGACAGAAAATATTTAAATGACAAGGTGTATAGGAAAATTTTAATTAAAAGGGGTACAAGAAGACTTAGCAGTTGTCAAAACAAACAAAAACTTCTGAAAGTTTCAAATTAGGAAGAAATCTTGCTGTTGTTCTTTTAAAAAGGGTTAACTTTTAGTGGATTCATAAACTTCATCTAGCCAGACCAGGTGCACAAACTACCTGCCCTACTTGGAAACGGTCTCTTTAACACTCATTTTCCGTGACACTCTGATAGAAGTGAAGAAATCAGTGCCAGTGTTTGCCTGCTTTACAGAGGATTGCATTGCTTTTTCCAGCTCACATAAAAGGTGATACAAAGCTTAGTCCCATCACCAACTTCTGCTACAAACCCAATCTCTCTGGGGTGTGTACAGCTTCTGTAATCTTTACTAAGGTTTCGTGAACACATTTGGAAAATAGTGTGGGAGGAATTTGAACCAAAGGACTGTATATGGGTGAAGAGAGAAATGGCTCGGCAGTGGGGGTTGGAGAGAACTGAAATATCAGTTCAAAAGACTTACCCCAAATCTGCAGGTGGGAGCCAGGTGCCCTGCTGAATAACCATCCTGTGGTTATCGCAGAATGAAGTTCTTAGTCTGCACTCAGTCTCCGCTATTTCTGTCTCAAACTATCTTTTCTTTTAATTCACTCACTTTCCTCATCCATTCTACTCTGGCCAAATGAAACTAGGCATTTTCCCTGTGCATATTTTGTACCGTTTGTACTTTCCTACTTCTGGGTACTTGATTCACCTTGTTCGTTTCCTGTGTTTTCAAGTGCAAATATCAATCACCTTTTAGGACTGACCAGGTATATGCTTTGCTTCCCTTAAACAAGATTTCACATGGGATATTTCTCTGTTGTGCTATACATTGTATTCCTTCTTCATTCAAACTGGTTTAAATAGACAGAGGATAAGGAACATGGGAAATATCAGGGATCTGAAGGGTAAAAGGATCCAGGCATAGGCTATTGATCAATTCTTAAAAGCACCATAGCATTTGCTTCATACCAGGATGGTTGCCACCACCCGCCCTGTTTTCTTACTAGTTCTGTTGCCCAGTGAGCTGGCAAAATAAAACCTACAACCTCAGGTCTTTCTTCTCATAGTTTACCTCTGGAAAGTAAAGTTTTATACAGGTACATATAATTCACTGAACATAACCTTAGAGAAAGTGAAGGTGGGTAATTTGTAATTTTTTCCATTGAGACGCACAGTGTAGGTGAATTTTACTTTGGCAAGCCCATAAGGACAGGTGTTCATTAAGCGTGGGGTTTTCTTCCTTCTAGGCTTGAGCTTATTTGTATTCGTTCATTCATTCATTCATTCAATCAGCAATTTTTAAAATGAGCTATAATGCACCTAATTACTACAGTACCTCTGCAAATCCTTCTCCAGGGTGCACCCTAATTAAACCATCAATTTCAGGGTAGTAATGTATCATTATTGGTACATCAACTGTAACAAATGCACCACATGAACACAAGATGTAAATAAGAGAGGAAACGAAGGGAGAGAGAAAAGGCAGTATCTGAGAGCTCTGCTTAATTTTTTCAGAAGTCTAAAATTGCTCTAGAAAGAAATTCTACTGAGGAAAGAAAGAAGAATACAGTCAAGTGGTTGAAAAAATCAGTCAAGTAACAGTTAAAACATAGAGAAAATAGTGGCTAGGACAGAGATGGAGAAGGGGCTTAAATCAAACTGCAGATAGGTTACCAGCAGAGTTGTGGAAGAATAGAAAGAAGCAATATTTACATTGTTAATTACACATGGGAGCAAGCACAGTATGTGTGCGAAGAGTGTGTGAAATGTGAGCCAAGGAAACTGAAATCAGTTCTGTGAAGAGTGATCGAAATACAGATCAGACTGGAGAAACTGGAAGGGGACCAGACTACAAGGACCTCACATGTGAAATTTCAGGGCCTCAGGCCTTATTTTGTCATTTCTGTGACAGATGGTAGTGTGTGCTTTTCGACAGTGTTCTATCTCTAAAGCCTAGCATAGTGCCAAACAAGAAGCAGTGCGTTCACTGATGATTTTCAAGGTCTGTTGTTTCTTCTAAGTGACTCACATTACACTTCTGGAAAGGCTTTCTTCTTTCTCCAATTTGTTTACTTACTGTTTCATTTATTTTTCTCAGCGTGGGCTCTTGGATTCTTATTTGGGTCAGTGGATTACAATCTGCGATTCTAGTAAGTTAGTTTGATGCTCAGATTGCCCTAGATTTGACCAACAGAAGAATCTTCAAGCTGACCCCTGTGTCCTCTGTGTTCCCAGCATTCTTTGAGCACTTTCTTACTTTCTGGCAGAACAAAATGTTCTGGATTAAAGAAAACTAAAGAATCATGGCAACCCAATGCAAAGTGGATCCTGGCCTCATTCCTGAAGCAGAAAATATAATTTTCTGTAAGAGATATTATTGGAACAATTGGCCAAATTTGATTAAGGTCTGTCTATTAGAAAATGGTATTGTATCACTGTTAATTTCCTGATCAATGCTAAGAGCATATTCTTGTTTTAGGGAAATACACATTGATATGGTTAGAGGTAAGTGGGTATCATGTCTGCAGATGACTCTCACACAATATTTAAGAAAACATAATAATAGGAAGATATATATTATCTTTGAGTGTATGTATCTATGCAACATGGTAAATACATATGAAAGATAAAAATCAATGTCGTGAATATGTCTTTATCATTTAGGAAATTTGGGATAAGAGCATATGGAAATCTTTACATTATTTTTACTATTTTTACATAATGTTGAATTTTTAAAAGGACAATGTTCGGGAATATTTAAAAAATAATCTAGGCTGTTCTATAAAGAATAAATTGCAGAGAAGTAAAAGTAGTAAATAAATCCAAGAAAAGAAGTTACTGCAGTGGTCCAAGGAGACACAAGCACGGCACGGGTTAGTTGATGGGATAGTGGATATGGCTGGGAGTAAACATTCTCAGGACACAAATTGGAGATTACCTGACTGGATTTGGCTATGGATTGTACGTAGGGACAAGAAACCAGGCAGTTCTAGAAGAGGATGGGTTTAGGGCTTCAGCAAGCTGATGGATTGTGGTGTTACTCACAGACAGGGGAGAATCATGCAGAATATTTTGGGAGAAGGGGACCACAAAAGCCTTTATTTGGACATATAAATTTTGAAATGAGGATCTATGAGCCAGGTATATAACTTACATGACTAGCTCAGAGGAAAAAATTGGGTTGAAAAATAAACATATGGGGGTTGCTGGTATAAAGATAATACTTAAAACCACAGAACCAGAAGAAATTGCCTACCAAGGGAATGTAAAGAGAAAGCTGGACCTCAAGTCACCACAGCATTTCAAGGTGGACAAACAGGTCCTGCCAAAGAATATGTGAGGACCAGTGTAAAACAAATGTTCGGGGATATTTGTCTGAAAATCAAGCTGGGAGAAACAGAACATTAACCCAAGAGTGAGGTCCTTCCAAAGGTAGCTGTCTATCTGTGTGACTGCTCAGTCATATGCTCATGAAACCAGCACTTCGGTTAAGGAATGTTTCAAAGAGTTAAATCTCTGAGTGTGCCAATCTCACAAGAACCAGATGACAATTTCTGAGAAGAAAGGTGGTTGACTGGTGTGGGTATATTTTGATAAGTTCAGATCAAATGAAAGAAATATTGGTGAGTTTGGAATATGCTTGTTTGAGAAAAGTTAAAGAGAAAGATATTGTACAGAGATGCTGAGAGAATAAAGTAGATAAAGTCTAAAAATTGTTTAGGGACATTTTTCTGTCAGAAGTTTATTTTTCTTCATCTTGAGATGAATGCACTCGTATAGTTACTCTCCAAAGTCTTGCCAAATTTCCCATGCAGGATTTTCCCCAATACACGCTTTTAAAATCGCTATTTAACCTTGGGTTTGTTTTTTTTTTTTCGGTACTGGGGATCGAACTCAGGACGCTGTGCTTGCTAGGCAAGCGCTTATTCCACTGAGCTATATCCCCAGCCCCTAACCTTGGGTTTGTCAAGAGACAAGTTAAGTAGAGTTTTACACTTCTCAGTGTTTACCTGATTGTAAGAATTGTTTTCCAGAATGTAAAGGTGGATAAATGGTTGATATATTTAAGCCCAGCCAAGAGTTTTAATATTCTATTCTTTATTTCATATGGATCCATTGAAAAAATTGAGTTTCTTTGCATTTATGTGGGGACAGACTTAATTCTTGTGTGCTCTGAAACAGTTGGCAGTGGATTTGTCTCCCACTATGTAAAGTAATTGTTAAGCTATGATTCCTTTTGTATACTATTTCTATAGTTCTTCAAAGTCCATTTCCATTGCTGAGGACAGCCACCTGGACTTTCACTGCCACTTCTCTGACCCTAGCCACACTGCCTAATCGGGAACTGTCATCCTAGAATACATGCAGAAGGAATAGCAGTGGACAAGCATGCAGCAAAATTTTCCTGGTCCTCTGGAAATCATGGGTGTCTTCTTCCCTTCTTGAGTAATTGCCGGATTTTGTAGTAGGGGTACACATTGTGTAATGCTTTGTGTTTTGTCCTTTGTGGTCCCTTTTCACTTTTGGCTCCAGCAGTATATTGATTAGCAGAAACTCTTGACTATTATTCTTAGTTTTCTTTTATCATCTTCAAACACATTAGTTTTATGAATATTAATATAAAAGAAAAGAAAATGTTACTGTAGATTCATTAAATACTGTGTTTCCTTTTAAATAAATTTAACCATAAGACTACATCTGAAAACGATTTTGATGAAAGCTAAATCTTATTATAAACTGCTCTAATTCTGAGCAAGAGGACAACTTGTATGCATTTGTAATATCAATATCTTGCATGTATGGAAGATTATGTTTCCAAAGCTCCGTTTAGGCTGCTGGCCGAGACAGGCTTCTATCCCTTCTGTCCATTAATTTCTTAATGAATCGCATAATTAGTTAGAAAAAACAAAACTCAAAGCTCAGTTTAAATACCCAACTCAAGCAACAGTGATTTCAGTAATTTTCAGAAGAAATGACTTTCTTTTAATGAGTAAGACAAGATTCCTATAAAAGACTTATTACATAATCTTTCCTTTCTGATACTCTTAAATGATTTTAAGACTGAATTTTTAATGTTTTATTTTATTTGCAGTGAGTAATTTGGGTTGTATGTATTCATCTTTTACCTTAGAAGGTAAAAATCTGATGTTTCATTTTGAAACCATTTTACCAAGATGTTTAGTGATCCAATTGCCTAGTACCATATTATAAAACACCTTGAAACTTAAGAGCTCAAAGTAACAGCAATCATTTCTTTAACTTGAGAATGGCTTTGGGAAAGACTTGATGAGGAAGGCTGAACTCAGGGTCAGCTGACCTGGCTTCCCTGGTGTGGGAGGCTCCCACACTAAGTGGCTCATTCAAGGCTGGCAGATTGGAATCAGCCCCCATTTAGAAACTTAAGACTATGGGCCTTGGCTTTTCTCCAAGTGAGTGCACCCAGAGTGGCCCCAATGGGTGGGTTTCAGAGGAAGTCCCAAGAGAACCAAACAGAAACCATATTACATTTCTCAGCCTGGTCATAAAAGTCATGCTAGTAGTCACAAGACGGTCCACCTCCAAGGGTTCGGGACACCAGAATCAACCTCTTCATGCAATAAATGTCAAAGCTATATTATAAGAAGACTCTGTGGAGTAGGAATATTGTTATAGGTTGAAAGAAAAACAATTTGCTAAATTTGTTGAGAAAAAATGAGACTATAAGCAATATTACTTTGGGTTTGCATTTAAAATAAAATATGTTTGGCTCCTTCACCACGCACAGGCTTTGCAGAGCTATTTTCCAAATCCACTTCCCCACCATGTAATGGTCATAGACAAAGTTCTCCTTATTCTTTGGAGTGGATGAGTGTTAGAGAAATTATCAAGCACGATGAACTTACAGATCTATATAATTACTTCTTTAGGACTTGTTTTACTTACTTGCCTTGCTCAAGCAGTTAAGATAGTTGGTTATAGAGACATTATCTTCATCTACGTTTTTCTTCTTTGAGTTCCTACAACCCTTAACACTGCAGTAGTCATTTAACTATTTCTTATACACTGTGTTATATTTTCAAAATGCATTTGTTCAGCTTTTAAAGCTTACTTCTCGCTATCCCTTTATTAGTAAACAGGCATCTTCTTTGGGAAGGTTTTCTTACCATGTATGGCTCACTATGGACTCACCACTAGTTCCTTAGCTCTACTTTAGGATGAAATACTGCAATGATCTTTTGCTCCCTGATTGTCACGTCTTGGGTCAGAACTCATGTTTTACCTTAGGGGCTCTATATGATCCAATCCACCTGATTCCTTCGCTATTCACTTAATTTGACACTTCTTCATGTATTATTTCCTCATAATATCACTTTGTCCTGCTCTCAAATGTCTATACTTTTCTTCACTGGACAAAGACTGACAAGCAAACAAACAACAAATAACGTCATTAAAATGTAAAGAAAAGACTTAATATCTAAATACTCACACTTACTGAAACATGATTAAGATTGAATGTGGTAATGTACCTGTTGAAAATAGATTGAACTAAGGAGGGAAGGGAAATAGAAGAGTTATAGGCACTAGATTTTGTTACTGTAGGGGTCAGAGGCAGGGAGGAGGAAGAGAACTCATGCGACATGAGAAACAAAGTCCTCCCTCATCACGACACTGCCTTCCATAGTGATTTAACAACTTCAAGCACAATTGTCTCACTTTTCCAGCATGAGTGCTGAGCTCTTTGAAGATATAGGGCTGGATTTGGCATAGCACTGGAAGCGTATTAGGTACTGAAAAATATTTTTTCACTGACCACAATAAATTTAAAGACCTATAAGGATAAAAAAGAGCTTTTTGAAATATAGCTTTTAGGAGGCTAAAGGTAAAAGTTGAACAAGTTTTACTCAATTATTTCTCTGTTGGTAAAAAAATAATACGTTGTCCTATAGGACACCTGTTGAAACTATCTCTGAAGAGCTTACAAAAAGAATTTATCTTTATGCCTAACTTTGCTGTTAGGAAAAGGAATGGCTACTGAAGATCACCCAAGACAATGATAGCTAATGACTGATCAGCTATCATTATCTTGGTTAGTAACAGCTAGGCAAAAGAAGTGTGTTTTCTTAGTTCCTGTGATCACTTATCTTAGACACCATACAAAAGGCAAAGGAGAAGGTGGGACAATACCCCAAGGGAGCCTGTCAGTACTGCGCCAGGGTGAGTTGTGACACTGTCTGGGAAGGACCAGCCTGTCAAATTAAACCAACTGACTCACTAGGGTCTTTCTGCAGTCTGGAACTTTACTATTGTTTTCTTCTTAAAAACTATTATATTATTTATTTATTTTGCAGTGCTGGGGATTTGAACCCAGGACACCATGTAATCCAGGCTAGTCCTTACCACTGAGCTACATCTCCAGCCCTTTTAAAATTTTTCTGAAAATTTTAATTTTTATTACTACATGTTTTCAGTACATAATGATTGCATTCATTGTGAGGAGTTAGTACATGTACATAATACATCTTCTTTTCCATCTCCTTCCTCTCCCTTCCCAGCACCCTGAATGTGCCTGATTTTAACTGAAATTTACCACTATGCTGAGATGAAGTACAGCTGGTATTTTAGATGTGAGGGATTTTCAGCATATATCCAACTCATCACATGTTTTCTGTACCTTGGGTGTTAGTTTAGATAAAGGAGATCAAAACATTTCTCTTTTTTGGAAGATATTATGAGTAGAATTGTGTCCCTCTCCAAATTTGTGTATTGAAGTCTTAAACCTGGGACTTCCAATATGACTTCATTTCAAGGAGGGTCTTTACAAGAGGAACCAAATGTAAATGAAGTCACTAGAGCAGACCATGATCCAGTATGACTGATGTTCTAGATATGGGCGGATACACAGAAAAAAGGAAAATGAAAATGTAGAGAAATTGGCCATCTATACTAAGGAGAAAGGCCTCAAAAGGAACTACTTAACACTAGATTTCTAGTCTCTAGAATTGAGAAAATAAATTTCTATTGTCTAATCCACCTAAATTGTTGTACTTCATTATGGAAGTCCTGGCTGACTACTGTAAAGGGAAACAAGCACAAGTTGAATGATTCAGTGAAAGTCACGGTAAAATCCGGGGACTTTCAGAACCACAAAAACACCTTTCACCAGCCTCACTTAATGTTCTAGTAATAAACAATGCTAGACTCAGATAAACTACAACTACTGGCAGGTCCTTTATATAATCTCAGGAGAATTTTGGCAGAAATGTAATTCTTTCTCGAGGAGCTAGCCCTCAGAATTTTATATGTCCTTTCCTTTCACGGAAAATTGGATTGTATTGTAAACAGTTACATCATAGCTTATGGATTTTGGTTTTACTTGTTGTATAAATGTTTTGTATTCTGTGTCCTTTTCCTCTAGATAAATTTTAAATAAAACATAAAACTTTTAAGCATGTGTTTATACAGTATAAACTTTTAAATGCAAGTTTGCTAAAGGAGTTCCTTCTCAAACCATGTGGTTATTATGTAGTGGAGCAGATAAACAGATAAAGCCATGATATAATTATTAAATATATGTAAACATGTCTCAGAGGTCATACAGTATGGTCTTATATCTAGAATAATCATATCAGGACAGCCTCCTGAAACTCTGTGGATTCATGGTCAGGGAGTGGTACATAATAATCTTATGTCTTAGACTACAAGTGGTGAACAAGACATAGCCTATATACTTCTTGATTCATATCTTCTAATTTTCATGAAGAAAATGTTCAGAACATGCAGAAATAAGATTATTACCACCCAAAAAGCAGAGCAATGTTGAATATGAATGAACATCATGAATATTATGTTAATATGTTTTTCATCATCACTGCGACACAATACCTGACGCCTAAAACTTACAGACAGGGAAATGTCTTTCATGGTTTCAGGGATTCAGTCCATGGCTGGCTGACTCCAAGGCACAAAAGTTATGGTAGAAGGGCATTGCAAAGATGTTTAGTTTATAGCAACTGAGAAGCAGAACACAGGAACAGTGCCAGAGAGGAAGGGGCCAGTATCCAAGGTCCTATCTCCATGTCCCACCAAGACTCACCCAGAAAGGTCCTTTAGTAATCCCATGGGCAGGTTCCAAGCCAATCAAGACCACAGTCCACTTAACCATCACAAGTAGCTAACCTAATTTAGATGGCTAAAAGATAGGACCTAAAAGATGAATAGAGTTTGTGCATCTAAGATTTGGGGAAAGCTAGAAAGTTTCAGACAAGAGTAATGTCTTTAAAAAACTTGTAAAGTACATTGAATGTACAGAAAAAATCCAATATTGCCTGAGTGTTGGGAATTTGAAGAAACTCTCAAGAAAATAAGCAAGCATCAAAGGAAAAGGCCTTATTATGAAGCTTCTTAGAGGATGTTTGTGTCTCAAAGTAAAGTTAATGAGAAGTCAAGGAAGAGGTCAAAATAAAAAAATAAAAATGATGCACAGCTGAATTTTTATATTATCAGATCACTTTGACTACCCATTTAAAATGGGATAATGGAGGATGTCTCATATCTTATTATTCAGAAGTGAGAAGTTATGTTAGTAAGCAGCAGTGGCACTGGAGAAATGTGGATGAAGTCAGGTGATATTGAAGTAGTAGGATGTGCACAACCATGAGCGATGAGTTCCTGAGTAAGTAATTGAGTGGATTGTGGCAATAATCATCAATTACTATGATTGATCTGATAATCTTGGAAAGCATCATTTGGTTCAACATAGATTATTGCTGGATGGAAACTGGAAGATAAGAATATGCAGTAAGGTATTCACAATTTTTTTTTATGACAGCTCTGATGAATACACTTATCAACATGTACTGAACACTTAGGATTTCTCAGGCTCCATCTTTGGCAACTGAAGGCATAGAGCAGAACAAGAGGGATGAGGTTCCTATTCTCAGAGCTTTCAGCCCAGGTTGATAAACTTCAGCTCAAGGTCTCACTCAGGAAACTGCCTGCAATTACTGTCCTTCTGCTGACCATTTATGGAGTTATACTTTGTAGTATCTTATCCACCTTTAAATTAAAACATTTGAGAAAAATTCTTTGAATCTTTGTCACTGTGTAACTGCACATAAGTCCTGCCAGGATCTCTGTTTCACTAAATTGTCTTTTAAAATAGATAAGCTCTTCTACTATCTTGATCTCCTAGTTGCACAGCTTTATCTGCTACATTATAGTTTAAAGAAGGTAAGAGTAAAATTTCTCAAGTTTATTTCATTTATCTCATCCATTTATTTCACTGATTTTCTCAGTGCTTAAGAAAGTGCAAGTAATTGCTGTTGCATTTTGTTTTTTAGATTTTAAAATTCCATTCTATTTATAAGTTTACTCCCAGGGGCATGTTATGAAATTTATAATTCCAATCTGTTCTAAAACAAAGAACAGATGGGATGAAGGAAAGTAGAAAAGAAAAAGACAAAAATGTATGTATGTATATATGAATATGCATATATGCAGGAGGGCTAACATGGTTCTACTATGGTATTATATCACTTAATGCTAAGCAATAATCGATGACGGGTTATTTGATCAATCTTGTATGTCTGTATGTGTTATCCTGAACACACACTTCGAAGATATCAATATGTAAAGCAGCAACTATTGGTGTTTTGTTGTTGTTGTTGTTGTTGTTGTTGCTGTTGTTGATGTTTGCCTGTTTTGTTTTTTGTCTTTGGATTTTTTGTTTTTGTGTTTTTTCTGTTGTTGAGAGGATTGTCTGACTAAATTTGCATGTCTGTATATGGGTTTATATATTTACACTTCGAAGATATCAATGGATAAAGCAATAACCACTGTTGAGATCATATCACCTTGTCTATAGATTAGTTGTGATTGTACTATTTTTTATGCTAATTGGTGTCTGTTTGTCAATATGTTTTTGTACTTTTTTTTTTTTTAAATAAAAAAAAAAGAAATTTATAATTCCAGCTTCAATGTTGTTAGTCTTGGTTTTGGGAATGCATTAAATCAAAGAGTTTAAAATTTAAAAATTGAATTTCTTGAATTTTTCATAAATTCTTTTTTAAAACCACATTTTAAAAAATTTATTTCATGCCTTGGTGCTTATTCTGCTTATCTTTCATGCAACGCATTTCATTAGAAAATCAGGGGAAGGTTTCCTTGACAACTGTAAAAAGAGATAAGAGCTTTTAATCTCAAGGCATTTGTTGCAATAGTGATTTTTTTAAAGATATGACTGGTTTCATTCTATGTGAAAGTTTATGTGCTGTCAGTGTTGGAATTTTGCTGGAAATATTTTATTTCTCCATTGAATTTGAAGGATAGTTTTGCAGGATACTTCAGTCTGGGTTGGAAGTTGTTTTGTCTCAGAATCTGCAATATCTTGCTCCAAGCTCTTCTTGATTTCATGGTTTCCGTTGAGAAGTCTGCTGTGATTCTGATGGGCTTTCCTTTATAGGTGATCTGTTTCTTTTCTCTAGCAGCTTTTAATATTGTGTTCTTTTGCTGGATATCTGGGATCTTGACTATTATATGTCTGTGTATGGTTTTCTTTGGATTATGGATCGTTGGGGTTCTATATGCCTCGATTAACTGTACTTCAGTATCTTTTACCTTGTTTGGAAAATTTTCTGTTATTATTTCAGCAAATATTCTTTTTATATCGTTCGTGTGGTCTCCTGCTGTTTCACTGACTCCTATTACTCTAATATTATTTCGTTTTGCCTCATCTTGCAGCTGTTGGATTGATTTTTCTTGAATTTTTGATGATTTTATGAGATCCTTCCTTTCACGCTCATAAGCTGCCATGCTGTCTTCAAGGTCTGAAATTCTATCTTTGGTTTCATTTAAGCGGTTTTGCAAGCTTTCAATGGAAGTTTTCAATTCCTGGCAGTCTCTTCGGGCCTGTTTCATTTTTGGTAATTCATTCCTAAATTGCTCTTGTAATGTTTCCATTTGTTTCCTACTTTCTTCTAATCTTTTATCTATTTCTTCTCTATGTGTACAGAACATTTCTTCCATTATAGTTTTCAGTTCATTTTTTTCTCTGAGAGATTATTGCAGGTATGTGGCTTATTTCTGCTTTAAGCTCTTCTATGGCCTGTTGGAGTTGTTTCAGTGTTTCGGATGCAATCGTTTCAGAATTTGCAGGTATATGGCTTCCTAGTTCCCCTGTATCCTCACATTCAGGACTTGTTCTGGGTGGGGTTGAGTTCTGAGACTGCGTTTTGTTCTTCTGTCTTCCCATTTTTGGGTATCAGATTCAAAATATTGAGCAATAAATTACCCAGGCAGTTCGCCAGGCAAAGGTCTATATTAAGGCTACAGAGCCGCTGTGTGCTAGAGCATCTCATGTTACGTGCTCTGCCATTACCTAGGATTAGGTGCCGAGTGACTGGAAAAGCAAACAGTGAAGAGTAGACCTAAGTAAATGGATAATAAGTAAGGGAGGCTCAGTTTCCTTGATTTTCAAATGGAATTATACGTTCCCATATGTTTCAGCGTGCCTTTTGAAGAATTGCCCTTAAATTTTATTTATGGCTTAATATTGAACTTTTAATGAAAAGTTTCCAATAAGAAGAATAGGCAGTGTGAGAATCACCTACTTCTGGATATGTTGTTTCTTCTTATTAGAAAATTTTAAGAACAGGACAGAATTATCAGTACAGTAGATGTGGTGATAGTATTAAATATTGATAAATAGTGCTCATTAAAAGTAACGGGGACAATATTGTGATGATGGTGATGGTAGCCATAGCAATATATAATAATAAGTACTGTTTTATTATATTCATCATGATTATGATAATTATTGTATGAAAACTTCAAATGTATGCTAAATGGCCAGGCAATGGAAATTAGGGATACTTCTACAGCTTAGCTTTGCTGATCCTGTACTACTTTAAACTGTGTAAATGAATATTAAGAACTATGTAGTATGTAATCTTTTACCTCTAGGGTAGGTTATTAAAACATTAAATCCAAGATCATGTAATATTTTGAAAATAAACACATGTGGTGGATTTTATACCTGTGATTGTTATTAACAAGTTTTATGGGAAGAGTTAGTGCTGCAGTCATTTTGTAAGTATAGTGCTGGAGCATATCTCAAAGATCTAGCCTACAATGAGTGATGCTGGAATAAGTGATGTTCCTGTTGTCCTTTGCTGTCCCGTTGCTAGGAATGAACTGATTGTCCACTGTTCAGTTTGGCTATATGGCCTCAGATGGCATGCACAGATGAAATATATGTAAAGGGACATATTTGTTACAGTAGGTTAAACTTTTATAACAAAGAGACACAATTTAATAGTTCAAATAAGTTATAAGTCTATTTCACTTATGTATCTGTGCTAGGACAGGAGAGGAGGGATTCTTCAGGTCAACAAGTGACCGCATACCAGCCAATCATTCGGGGACACTTCCTCCCGTCTAGTGTTTCTACTTCCCACTGTATTTACTGTGTGCATAGCAATGCATACAGGGTACATCTGGGTACCAGACAATGGGAATGGGCAAGTGGAGTGCCGAGAAGGTAAATCCATTATTGAGGGCAATAGCTAGGAATGTGCACCAAAACTTCTGTTTGTACTGAACAATCTACCCGATTGTAAGTGAACCCAGGAAAAAAATGTTCCTTACCTGGGAAGCCATGGCTAGGAATTAGAACAGAAAGAAGTTAGACATTGGTTGGCTGGACAGCTAATAGTTTCTTCTTAGAGTCCAAGCATCTCTTCTAGCTAAGCAATGGAGCTCCCTAGGATAAATTCCAATTCAGTTCCAGTACAGATGATCAAGTATTTCCTTAAGGATCAGAGCAATATTTCTGGTTTCATTGAAAGGAGATGCCTTGCTGAGGCTGACTTTAGCTTTATAATAAGAAAGGACCGGCTACTTATAAATTTTTTCTTTAAGGACATAGATTATCTGTTTACATATTTCCTAATTTAGATGAAAGCCACTAGTACACATGATCATAGCGAACCGAGAACTGAGCTTCTTATTTCCAGTAATATATGGCTTTGGTCTGAATTTTCAGTTGCTGTAGGAAGCTGTTAGAAAGACCTGCTCTTGTTTCCACTGCAGGAAGCTGTTAGAAAGACCTGCTCTTGTTTCTAAGAGTCACCTGTTGCTTTAGATTCCTTCGAGCCATCTTGTTGCTTCTATGTCCTTTTAGCTCTTGGGTAGTTAACTTGGAAATTACATTTTGCAGAAGCAGGCTATGCATATGGCCTCTTGCTTTTTATATATCTATGTATCTGTCATCATTCATATTGTTCATCTAATATAAATATTGATATACATTAGTTTTGGTTTTAAACTCTAAGAATTATGTTCTATTCTTTTAAAAAAATTATATAAAGAAAGGAGGCCTAGACTTTACCAAAGGTGATCCATGAAACAAACCAAAACAAAAAAGTTAAAGATCATGAACCATATACAATGTAGCTATTTAGCATAATTTGAACAGCACCTTTAGATTAGGTAGTAGATTTGAATTATTTAGTGTGAGTTGGACAGGACCTACAGAAAGCTCTTTGAATTGTTCCAATTTTACCTGACTTCCTTACCCATAAAACTCTGGAGTAGGCACTTATTCTACGATCTTGGTCAGACAGCCTGGAGAATTCAAAGCAAAGTTGTTTGCTTTGAACACACAGAGATCTGTTATATATATGTTCTCTAAATAATGTGATACTGTGAAGTTTTAATCTTGTTTCAATACTTTGTCACCTATAAATTTTTAAATTGTAAAGTAATATGATAGGCAGTCAGTGACTCAAAGTGATATGGATGACGGGGCAGTTGCCTCTGTGTGGAGGAGTGCATGCTCTAAAATGTAAGATGTGGGAACTTTTGCAGGGTACACTTGCTGCTGCCAGCTTTTGGTTTTCTCTTTCTCTTAGGTCAGTGCTAAGCCATTCCTGAAAATAGGGCAAAATCTGTATTGATCTCATGGCATAAGTTTTTCCTGTTCGTTGTTCGATCCTCAATGTCTGGCTTAATGATAGATAAAGGCATTTAAGGGGCAGCTTTGGTGGCACTGACTATTAAATTGAGGGGATTATGGAGAAATAGAGTCCAATTCTGGGATATGGCACATCTATCAGTGCTGGAATATCAACTTGTAGCTTGCCATGAGCATACCAATAATCTATGAACTGAAAATCAGAGAGGAGGGAGGCAGGTAGAGAGAGAGAGAGAAGGGGAGAGAGAGAAGAAAGATTGAGACTATATTATCTCTCTGGTAAGCAAGTTTACAGGATTCTACAAATAAATGCACTATATACATACACATATTCCTGCCTAGCTATAAATATTCCAGCATGGATGGGAAAGCTTCTTGACTGTTTTTTTTTGTTTTGTTTTTGTTTTTGTGGGGTATTTTGGGTACTGGGGATTGAACTCAGGACCTTATGCTTGCCAGGCAGGCATTTGTGCCGCTGAGCTATATCCCTGGCCCTTATCTGTATTTTTTTTTTAACATCGGGAAACTTTTACTAAAATTCATCAGTAGTCACAGAAATTTAAAATTCAACAATAATAAGATGATACAGATCCCTGTGAATTTAACAAGGCAAATTCAAGCCTCTGAAGGCTGGCAGTGATGAAGTAAAGCTCTGCACTGTTGGCAGCAGTTAAATTGTTGGATTTTTCTGGAAAATAGTTTGTTGATATTGATAATTTATATGTCCAAACTTAGGAAAAACCTGGTATGTGAAAATGGTTATAATAGTATGTATGTATGCATTTATTTGCTAAAGACTTGACTTTAGAGCAGTTTCAGGTTCATAGCAATGTGGAGAGGGAAGCAGAGAGCTTCTCTCTATTTTCTGCTTCCACAAATGCACAGACACCCGCACAACCAACACCCCCATCACAATGAGGTATCTTTTGCTGTCAACCTTAAAGGCAAGACAAGGTGCACAGGGAGTTGAGAGCAAAAGGTTTATTCAAGGCAGACTAAAGACTGACCATCCAGGGAGACAAATTCTAGCTGCTTGGATTTATTATTAATCATGCAGTTTCAAATCGTCACTCAGAACTTGGGTTCTATATAGTTGAAATATCTGTTAACTGTTATTAAGTATAAGGCTGATAGTTAACAAAAGTAAACACTTCTTTTTTAAGTGCTGAAAAACTTACATCAGACATTGCCGAGAATCCCACTGCAATGTTAGCTCTTAGGTAGCCAAGTTGTTTCAAATACTTGTGTTTATTTGCCTCAGTAGTCTAAAGAGTTTGAGACGTCTTACATCAGCAATAAATTCATTTTGACCTGGTGCGAAATTAGTACAGAAGCATAAAATGGAGTCAATATTTCAAAGTCTGTCCTTTCTTCAACAACACAACAAAATATATTGCAAATGAAAAATTATATGAAATGGAAGTCTCAGTTGTCTGGTCCTTTTTGTGTCACTCTAGCTGGTAGAAAATACAAAAATATTCACTATTACTGCAAAGAATTCCATTGTTTTGGAAGGTTTTCAGGAAAGCATGATCGTGGTATAATTTATACTGTGTCGATGTATATCCTATTTCAATTCATTTAAAAGCTTTATCTACGTCTACATAACCTTAGTCACAGAAAACATTAAACATTGACAAATATACTTCATCTTTTTTTAAAAAAGTTAGCTTTAAGTTAAAACACTATTAGCTGTGGACTGAGTCTCAAACTGTCCCTCACAGAGTAACCCACTTATATCAGTAAATGATTGATTTAAATATACTGATTTATTACATTTATTTTATTTAAGGCTTAATATCATACCGTAGATATGAAAAAGACCTAATTTGACTTTTAGGAACATATTTTATAGTGTTTTTTTTATTTTAAAAGTATAAACAAACAAAAAGATATTAACAAACAAACACAAAGTAGCATAAGAATAGTACAATCGAATCTGAGTTACAGATAAGGTGACAGGGAATCAACAATGGTTGTTGCATTACATATTCATAATTTCTAATTGTATATTCAGGAAAATAAGTAGAGACATGCAAAATTGATCAGACAACTAATCATCAACTATTCCTTACAATAAAGTGACCTAAGTCAGTAGTACAACTTCTTTTTATAGTGTGAAAGTAAAAAGAACTACATCAACTATAACAGAAAAAGAAAGAGAAATAAATAAATAAATAAATAGATAGATAAATAAATAAACGAAAAGCATTAACAAAGAGACACAAAGTAGCTCAATAAACTCATAATCAGAAATGAATTATAGACAAATCAACAGAAAACCAACAATAGTTGTTGCATTGCATATTGATATCTTCAAAATGTATGCTCCGGAGTACACATATAGACATACAAGATTGATCAAACAATCAGTCATCAACTATTTCTTACCATTCAATGACATAAGTCAATAGTAGAACCATGTTAGCCCTCCTGCACATATGTATATACATACATACTTACATACATACATACATAAATTTATGCCTCATTCTTTTCTCCTTTCCCTCGTCCCATCTGTTCTTTACTTTTGAACAGATTTCCTTCATGTCTCTTAGTTTATGTTCCCACCCTCAGGTTCTTACACCAGTGACACAATACGTTGCTGGCACATGTACCTCTGATTTATTTCACTTATGAGTATGGTGTCTAATTGTGACCATTTGCCTACAAAGGCCCCAAATCTGTCCCTCTTTATAGCTGAATAATATTCCATTGTATAAAAATGCCACAGTTTTTAAATCCAGTCTTCTGTGGAAGGACATTTGGGTTGCTTCCACAATTTAGCTATTACAAATTGTGCTGCTATAAACATGGGTGCACATATATCAGAGTGGTATGATGCTTTCAGATCTTCTGGGAAAATACCCAGAGGGGAATAGCTGGTTTGAATGGAACCTCTAGACCTAGTTTGCTGAGGAATCTCCAAACTGCTCTCCGCAGTGGTTGCACCAGTCTGCATTCCCACCAGCAGTGTAATTGGCGGCTATTGGTCCCTATTTCTCCACAGCCTCGCCAGCATTTGTTATCGGATAATGTTTTCATGCTGGTCATTCTTACTGAGGTGAGATGGAATCTCAGTGTTGTTTTTATTTGCATTTCTCGAATGACTAAGGATGTGGAACATTTTCTCGTATATTTATTTGCATTTGTATTTCTTTATTTGAGAAGTGTGTATTCATCTCAGATGCCCATTTCTGGATTAGGTCTTTGAATTTGGATAGGTACATGTTTTTTAATTCTTTGTATGTTCTAGATAGAAGACCTTTGTCTGAGGGACAGCCAGCTAGGATTTTTTCCCAATTTGTGGGTTTTCTTTTTACTTTGCTGGTGATTTCTTTAGATGTACAAAAACTTTTCAGTAGGATGAGGTCCCAGTTATTGATTCTTTGAAGTGTTTCCCT
>PVLD010010096.1:17347-45630 GCA_004027595.1 Dinomys branickii | reverse complement strand
TCTGAGTTTGGTGCATGGTGATAGACTTGGGTCTATGTTCAGTTTTTGGCAAGAGGCAAGCCAGTTTTTCCAGCACCATTTATTAAACAGGTCATCCTATTTCCAGTGAGTTTGCTTGGCCCCTTTGCCAAATATTAGGTGGCTGAGTGTGTTTTCTATTGTGGTTGCATCTTCCAGTCCGTTCCATTGATCCTCAGGTCTGTTTTTTAGCCAGTACCAGGTTGATTTTATTACAGTAGCTTTGTAGTATAATTTCAGGTCAGGGATTGTGATTCCACCTGACTTGTCCTTATTGCCCAGGATTGCTTTTGCTATTCTGGGTCTCTTCTGGTTCCAGATGAATTTAAGGCATATTTTCTCTATATCTGTGAGGTATGCTAATGGTAGTTTAATGGGAATTGCATTGAATCTGTACAACAGTTTTGGTAGTATGGCTATTTTCATAATATTGGTTCTTCCTAACCATGAGCAGGGTATGTTTTTCCATTTATTGAAATCCTCTTCGATCTCTTTTTTTAGAGTACTGTAGTTTTCACTGAATAAATCTTTCACATTCATTGTTAGATTGATTCCTAAGTATTTCAATTTCTTGGTTGCTATTGTAAAGGGTATGGTTTCCTCAATTTCTCTCTCAGTCTGTTTGTTGTTTGTGTATAGGAATGCTATTGATTTTTGGGTGTTGACTTTGTATCCAGCTATGCTGCTGAATTTGTCAATTAATTCCAGGAGTTTTCTTGTGGAGTTCTTGGGGTCCTCCATGTATAGTATCATGTCATCTGCAAATAGTGATAGTTTAACTTCTTCCTTTCCTATCCTTATTTGTTTTATTTCTCTCTCTTGTCTGATTGCTCTGGCTGATGCTTCCAGAACTGTGTTGAATAGGAGTGGTGAAAGGGACATCCTTGTTTTATTCCTGACTTTAAAGTGAAAGTTTTCAGTTTTTGTCCATTTAGTATGATGTTGGCTGTTGGTTTGTCATAGATGGCTTTGATCAGATTGAGGTAGAGGCCATTTATTCCTATTTTTTCTAAGGTTTTTAACATGAATGCATGTTGGACTTTGTCGAAAGCGTTTTCTGCATCTATTGAGATGATCATGTGGTTTTTGTCTTTGGCTGTGTTGATATGATGTATTACATTAATTGATTTGTAAATATTGAACCATCCCTGCATTCCTGGAATGAATCCTACCTGGTCGTGGTGTATAATTTTCCTTATGATTCGCTGTATTCTATTTGCAAGTATTTGGTTGCGTATCTTTGCATCTATGCTCATTAGAGAGATTGGCCTATAGTTCTCTTTCTTCGTTGGGTCCTTCTCTGGTTTTGATATCAGTATGGTACTTGCCTCTCGAAATGTGTTAGGGAGACTTGCTTCCTTTTCGATTTCATTGAAGAGTTTGAGCAGTGTTGGCATTAGATCTTCTCTGAATGTTTTGTAGAATTCTGCTTTGAATCCATCAGGGCCTGGACTTTTCTTAGTTGGTAAGTTTTTTATGACGTCTTCAATCTCGTTAATTGATATTGGGTTGTTCAGGATTTTTGAGTCTTCCTGATTCAATTTTGGTAATTTGTACCTTTCCAGGAATCTGTCCGTTTCTTCTGAATTTTCTATCCTATGGGAGTAAAGATTTTCAAAGTAGGTATTAATGATCTCTTGGATTTCTGTGGGCTCTGTGGTGATTTCTTCCTCTTCATTCCTTATTGCATGAATTTGAGTTCTTTCCCTTCTTTTTTTGATAAGGTTGGCTAGGGGGTTATCAATTTTATTTATTCTTTTGAAGAACCAACTCTTTGATTCACTAATTTTTTGTAGAGTTTTCTTCAGCTCAATTGCATTAATTTCTGCCCTGAGTTTTATAGTCTCCTCCCTTCTTTGGGCTTTTGGTTTGGCTTGTTGCCCTTTTTCTAAGAGTTTAAGGTGTACCATTAGGCTATTTATTTGCTGTCTTTCTATTTTCTTTATATATGAGTTCATTGCTATAAATTTCCCTCTGAGGACTGCTTTCATTGCATCCCACAGATTCCGATAGGTTGTACTTGCATTTTCATTTATTTGTAGGTAATTTTTAATTTCTTCTTTAACTTCTTGTGTGACCCATTGGTTATTCAGGAGTTTGTTGTCTAATTTCCAAGTGTTTATGCGGTTTTTGGAGTTCCCTTTGTCATTAATTTCGAGTTTCATTGCACTGTGGTCCGATAATATGCTTGAGACAACTTCAGTTCTTTTGCATTTAGGTAAATATGCTCTATGGGCTAGAATGTGCTCAATTTTAGAGAAAGACCCATGTGCAGCTGAGAAAAATGTGTATTCTGATGTTGTGGGGTGGAACACTCTGTGTACATCTACTAAGTCCATTTGTTCACACTTTTGGTTCAGGACTGTTATTTCTTCGCTGAGTTTCTGTCCAGTTGACCTGTCTCTTTGCGTCAGAGGGGTACTTAGGTCCCCCATTAAAATAGTGTTATTAGTTAGTTGATTTTTCACGTATGTTAAAACTTGAGTTGTAAAGTTTGGTGCTCCATGGTTTGGTGCATGAATGTTTAGGATTGTTACCTCTTCCTCTTGCAGCTTTCCCCTAACTAGTATGTAATGGCCTTCTTTATCTCTTTTGATTGTTTTTGGCTTGAAGTTTACCTTGTCTGCAAACATAATAGCTACCCCTGCTTTTTTCTGGGGACCTGTTGCATGGAGAATTATTTTGCATCCTTTAACTTTCAGCCTGTGGATTTCGTTTTGAGTAAAATGTGTTTCCTGTATGCAGCATATCATTGGGTTGTGTTCCTTAATCCATTTTGCCAATCTTTTCCTTTTGACTAGTGAATTGAGGCCATTTACATTAATGGTTATAATGGTTATATGTTGGCTTATTTTAGTCATGTTATTTACTTGTTGTTTTCCTACTTTTGCTATCTGTTTACTTACTTGTTCTATTTGAGGGTTTCTCTGTATTGTTGTTCTTGAGATTGTGGTCATTTTTTTCTCTGTCTAGAATATCTTTTAGTGCTTCTTGCAATGCTAGTTTAGCATTCATGAAGTTCTTCAGTTGTTCTTTGTCGTGGAAATATTTTATTTCTCCATTGAATTTGAAGGATAGTTTTGCAGGATACATCAGTCTGGGTTGGAAGCTGTTTTGTCTCAGAATCTGTAATACATCACTCCAAGCTCTTCTTAATTTCATTGTTTCCATTGAGAAGTCTGCTGTGATTCTGATGGGCTTTCCTTTATAGGTGATCTGTTTCTTTTCTCTAGCAGCTTTTAATATTGTGTTCTTTTGCTGGATGTCTGTGATCTTCACTATTATATGTCTGTGTGTGGTTTTCTTTGGATTATGGCTCGTTGGGGTTCTATATGCCTCGATTAACTGTACTTCAGTATCTTTTACCTTGTTTGGGAAATTTTCTGCTATTATTTCAGTAAATAATTCTTTTTATATCATTTGTGTTGTCTCCTGCTGTTTCACTGACTCCCATTACTCGAATATTATTTTGTTTTGCCTCATCTTGCAGCTGTTGGATTGATTTTTCTTGGGTCTTTGATGATTTTATGAGATCCTTCCTTTCATGCTCATAAGCTGCCATGCTGTCTTCAAGGTCTGAAATTCTATCTTCGGTTTCATTTAAGCAGTTTTGCAAGCTTTCAGTGGAAGTTTTCAGTTCCTGGCAATCTCTTTGGACCTGTTTCATTCGTGGTAATTCATTCCTAAATTGCTCTTGTAACGTTTCATTTGTTTCCTATTTTCTTCTAATCTTTTATCTATCTCTTCTCTATGTGTACGGAACACTTCTTCCATTATAGTTTTCAGTTCATTTTTTGTCTGAGACATTATTGCAGGTATGTGGCTTATTTCTGCTTTAAGCTCTTCTATGCCCTGTTGGAGTTGTTTCTTTATTTTGGATGCAATCGTTTCAGAACTTTCAGGTATGTGGCTTCCTAGTTCCCCTGTATCCTCACATCCAGGACTTGTTCTGGGTGGGGTTGAGTTCTGAGACTGCGTTTTGTTCTTCTGTCTTCCCATTTTTGGGTATCAGATTCAAAATATTGAGCAATAAATTGACCAGGCAGTTCGCCAGGCAAAGGTCTGTTGCAAAGGCTGCTCCAGTGACTCCTTCTCTTCGGGAGAATGTCCCTTAAGCTTTCTGCTGAGAGTTCTGGTCAATAGGCTGCTCATATGCTGCTTTGTGGACCCAGCTACTCCCTACCCAGAGACCTTGCTGGGGCGCATAAACAGCTCGCCACCCCGGGGACCATATAGGCAGGGGATCGCTCAGGTGTTTCTCCCTTGGGTGGAGCTCCTCCCCCACTCAAAAATCCAGTCAGCGCGCCCAGCCAGCTCTTTCGTCCCAGGGTCCGTGCAGTCAGTAGTGCTGCTCGGATGTCCCTCGCTGGTCAGAGCTTCTCCCTGACTCAAAAATCCGGTCAGGGTGCCCAATGAACTCACCCATCCCAGGGATCGGATCGTGCAGGCAGGAATGCTGCTCAGGTGTATCTCCCTGGGTCAAGCTTCTTCCCGACTCAGAAATCCGGCTGCAGTGCGCACTCGGCTCTCCTGTTCCAGAATTCATGCCGGCAGGAGATCCCCAAAGTGTTAATAATTCGTGCCTCGCCCACAATGCGCCGCTCCCCAGCACTTCTCCGCCTCCTCGGCGTTCTCGCAGGAGCCGCCGACTGAAGCCGCTGCAGTGCCTGCTCTCCGGCTGAGGATGGCGCTGGCTGTGGGGTCGGGGATCTGAGCGGGACCCCTGTCCGCAACCCGGATTAGTGCAGTCTGCCTGAGGAGCACAGTCTCCAAGTCCGCTCTGCTCCGCAGCCGCCAAAAAGCCAATTTCTGGCTGCAGCTGACTGGGAGCTGCACGGGGTCAGGAGATGGGAGGGTCCATCCCGCCGCGAGCACCCTCGCGGGTACGCGGACTCGGCTGAGCCACCCTATAGTGTTGATAGTATGGGTAGATGCTGTATATACAGTAAAGATGAACAAAAGAGGGACGTTTAGGAAAGCCAACCATTAACAATTTATGCTTTATGTTTCTCTTTAATACTGTACTTTTTTTTACGGATTTTAATACTTTTATTATTTCCAATTTGATTTTTTCCTCAAAATTTTTATGAGTATATCTTTGTGATACATAGTAAGTACTTTTGTTGTGGGGATATTGTACGGATATATATCATATCTTGATATATCATATATATATATCTATCTTGACATATCATATATGTATCATCTCTTGATCCTTTTATCCCCCTCCCCCACCTCCTGTCTGTCTTCTCCATTCCCAGATCCCCTTCCCAACTTTACAAAAAAACCAACTCTTTCTTTCAAGATAAAAATACGTAATATAATAACCATTGTTACTCTCCTACAATCTTGTTTTGAAATTCCATACTATAATTTTCATTATTTTTCTTTTCTTTAAAATGAAAAAACACAGGTCTTTGATTCCTTGATCCTTGTATAGATTTTGTCTTGATTTTGTTAATTTCTGCTGTAACTTTTGTAATTTCTTTCTGAATTCTTCTTGTCTTTCTAGGACCCAGAGACACATCATTAGGTTACTTATCGGGGATGACTTTATCCCTTTTATGTGTGAATTTACAGCTCTAGCTTTTTCTCTTAGAATTGTTTTCATTGCATCCCATAGGTTTGGGTTTTGTTAGGGTCTACCCATGTGCTTCCGCTGTCATTTGATTCTAGGAGCTTTTCAATTTTTTCCCTGATTTCTCCTGTGACTGATTATTCCATAATGTTCTAATACTGTACTTTCAAATTGAGATTTTGTTAAAAGGCAGCTATTTTCTTTTTCCTTACAGTAGAATAATGGGGAGATTAAACAAGTTCTAATGTTTAAAGATTGATAGGATTATTTTGTTTAAAAAATATGTGACTTAAGAAAGGCAAATGTTTACAGCTGCCTGAAAGCTAATTTTTCATAAGCTTTCCATAAAGTGCTCATATGTCATCTAAATGTTAAGTTTCTAATGGCTAGCAATGAAGCTATGGTAAAAAAAAAAAAGTTAATTATATTTAAAGATGAATTGTGTATGCATGTATTTTTTTTTCCTCACAAAACTCTGACCTTGTTTCTGGTAAGCACAGGATATAATATGTCTTGATATTCACTCACTTTTCAGTAGGTCTGGAGTGAGACTATGCTGTGCATGACTGGCCAAAGCTATTACCCTAAACCAATAAATAAGTTCCAATATGCTACAATTTGTTGCAATAAGTTACAATTTATTTCAACAGCCCACATATATAAAAGCCTAAAATAATTCAAGGCTATCACGAGACATTTTACCATATGAAACTGCAAATTAAATGTCAGATATTAATATTTAAGATTGCTAAATTTCCTCATACATTAGAAGCTGGGGCTTGCTTATATGTTGATGATTTAGGACTACGTGTGTGGCTTTATTTTTCAATAATGTAGCAAAACATTTTTCAAAAGAAGAAAAAATTCAGACACCGTTCTACTAGCATTTTTTTCCAATTGCATTTATAAAGGGCAAAATGGCAGATCTGGTGGTGGTTATTTCTTATCAGGACACATCTTTTAGGTAGATAGGAACTTGAGTTTCCTTTTATGCAACTGCAAAATTGAAGTCCTTGGGTTTTGAAAGTTCCCTTAGGGAGAGGAGCAGAATTCCAGGGCACACTTCATGTACCTAAATGCTTTTTCTTATGAAGTACCAGTCTCCACATATTTTCTATTAGCACATGTTTGCAGTACACAGTGTTCACATTCCTTGAGAGAAATTGCTACATGTGCTTAACACATCTTCATTCCTTTTTCCATCTCTTGGTACCCTTCCTTTTTGGGGTACATGTTTGAAATACATCATTTTATTTATTTGTTTACTAGGTATGGGGACTTGAACTCATGACCTTGCACTTGTCAAGCAGGATGTGCCACTGAGCTACATCCCTGGCCCTGAAATACATCACTTTAATCTGCCAGCCTTTCATACCAGCTGAGTAGTAGGAATCCCAGTCTCTGGATTGAGAAAAGGCCAAGTCATGTGTCATTGTATAACAGAAAGAAGTTCCTAAGATGGTGACTTTCCCTCCTCAGTCTTCTTTTCCCTTGATCTGTTCACCATCATCTTCACAGCCAGACCATTTACCTTTGGCAAGAAAGATTAAAAATCTATTTGGAGGGAGATTTTATACAAACCTCAGGACTGATATCTGTAGTTTCAGAAGTACCCACTTACACATTGTTTCTCAGTGTGGATTTTCAGCTAAGTGAGACATTTAGTCTGGATAGAGGCTCATACATATGTAGTTTTATAAATTAAGCCTACTGTATTATAATTATTATTATGATCCCATAACAATTGATACCCCTCCCCAATATGGGAAGAGTAAATAATCTAAGTGGAAGCTCTAGTTTCTTCTTACTTGAGGACCAGGTAAATTTTTCTGCAGTCAGGTCCAGCATGAGCCTAATATGGTTCTTAATTTCCAGTATTTAAAGAAAAGAATTCATTTAAGAACAGAAGAATAAGAATGAATGGAAGTTCATCCACCAGTTGTTGCTCCCTAAGTAGAAACACTGTTCAGAGGCTTAGCAAGCAGAGTTCTTTCCTCAGAATCACTTCGGATCCTGTGGGTCATAGTTTATCACATTCTTTTCATGTGTGACATCTTTTCCCTCGTGATGCTGCCTCTATACACGGTTGTCAATTCTTTGGGCATCTCTTGTATCTCTTTTAGAGAAAGCATATAATGTCCACCTTCGACTGTCTTACGGCCCAGCTTCTGCCATTAACATACTGGGTTGTAGCATTAGGAAGAAGCCTATAGCTTTAGCTTTCTGCTTTCAAATATGGTATTGCTACTGCTGCTTTCCTCTGAACTGGCGCATAGCTCACTCCCCTTTACTTGACTGAGACTCCTGTGCACTAATTATTTCTGCTTTTGATTCCTGACTTCCTTTTCTGGCTCTGTTCCTGGGGGTCTGAGTCACTGGTATCCCTCTCATTAGAGCAGCAGCACCTGGATTTATAGGTAGCTTATACAGAAGGAACACCCTTTGGAAGCTCAAGCTTGCTTCTGTAAGCATGTTTTGGAGACAGCTGTATATCAAGGCTGCACACAAGCCATGACCTATTATACAGGGACCATCAATATTTAGATACAGTTAAAAATGAAAACTGTCACTTGTTATTTTGAAAAGCAAACTGTATTCTACCTGTGGCTTGTAAAACTTCTAAAACTCATGGTTTTTGTAGGTTTGTTTCTGCAGACAAATATTTTCTCCATTCTGTATTCTTCTTGTAGTCACATCAACTTTGCTTTGGGCTCTTTCCTTTCATAGCATTAGTGACAATAAAAATCAAGGACTCTGGTGTCTCCATACAGCCAGCCAGCCCAGAAAACTTCCCAGGGAGATAAGGGACAGTTCTTCAGAGCTGGGGCACCTAGGGTAGTATGTGCCCAGCTAGACTTTCTTTTTCTAGACTACATGGACCTAGGGCATCTTGTCAGTATATTTTCCCCCAATCTGCCCTCCTGCCCTTGTCTGAGCTTTGTTGTGAGACCTGCTTCAGACCTGCTCCCTGCCATCTCCTTCTGGGTTTAACTCTTTGCACCATTCCCAGCACCCCTTGTGAGCTTGCTTTTTCCACAATGCAACTACAGCTCCAACCTCCCCATGGCTCCGCAGCCAAAAATAAGTTTTTGCTGCCAATGTAGTAGTCAGGCTAGGTCATCCCCAAGGCTTCTCCTCTCTCAGCACAGGAAGTTGAAATAGCACAGATCTGAAAACAAGGAGCCATCCTGAAGGAGAGGGGGCATATTCTGCGACTTAGAAATGATTCACTTTATTAAACATTTTCCATATGCTGAATCTACCTTTTCCTATTCTGAAATTCTTGCTGGTCATATACTTCTCTTCTGGCATTAAGGGCTGTGAAATAAGAGCCACAGGGGTCACATAAACCTGGGGATGTTGCTCAGTTAGTTCCTTCTGACTCATGGTTGTGCCATGGCTGCATTATTAATCAAAGGTTGCTCAATCAGTGATCTCTCCTGGCAACCTTTTGTGCAACACTATCTGACACTTATTAAATGTATTTCAAAGAAGAATATGTTCTGTGCTTTGTTGGATCTACCCATGATTCTTTGCACACCGTCAAAGACACCTTAATCATATTTCATTCTATAGCTATGTGTTTGATATGCTATTTCAATTTAGTATTTCCTAATTCATTTTGTTTTATGTTTCCTTTGTATTAAGATTTTTTCAATGAATCAATCTACTGTGTGTTTATAAAACATTTGTGGTAGGTAGCTTAATTTATTTTTTCTTTTGGTACATCTGGCATTTCTTAGGAGAACCACCATCTCCTTTCCTAAATCCTTGTGTTTCTCCTTGGGATGACACCCCCCTCAATATTCAGGATCAAAAAAGACCCCAGGATTGGTTCATATGGACATTAAATTCCCACTAGTCATGGTCATTGATTCAAGATATGGATATGATAAAAGTGAGCACATATTTTCTTAAGCCAGGAGACAAGAAGAAAATATCATTAACTTTATTAGAGAGGAAATTTAAGAAGATATTGTTTGTGCCAAAGGTATGCCTAATTGCAGTTTCAATGTTTGGTAGTGATTGTCTGTTTTCATTTAATTTAATGAGGAAATCACTATGCCCTCTATACACAGTCTTTAGTCTTATGTTTTAAATATGCCAAATAGGAAAACACCACAACTAAGAACTGTTACATTGCTTAATGATGTTTCCACATCTTTTCTCTCAGATTACCTCCCATGTATAAGATTTTTCTTGTTCACAACACAAAGTTTCTCCATCCTCTTATGATGAAGAGAAAAAATTTAGAGCCAAAGAAAATTTCAGATCCATTTGAAGTTCATGAGACCTTGCTCTGTTGGTGATTTAATCTATAGTAATATGTTTATTACTAATATAAGCATGTGAATGTACACCACAGGAATGTTCCACTATTATATCACTACCTAGTCTGAGTCTATCATATGATTTTAAGAATGTCCTGAAGGCATTTTGCTCAAATGTGTATCTCCTTTATCAACTCTGCCTCAACAGCTCGTGTTCTAACAAGAGAAGGTCATTCCAGTGAGTAGGAACTTTCCATCTGCTTCTGTCTCCTAGGAAACATGCAAACACCAGCTTTAATAAATGAACCTACTAATCTACCACAGATACCCTGGCTTGGCTTCATACTTTTCTACTCATGTGTAGATATAAGAGACCATGACTTTGGGGAACAGGTCAAAAGAAAAGCAAATTTTAAAAGAGACAGAAGGAAGTGAAATAGTAGTGTATTGATGAGTTTAGGATGGGATATCCTCTGCATCAGCTGTAGGAAAATAGAAGGATTATTAAGTGTGGAGTTAGAAGACCTGAATTTAATTTGTTTGTATAATATGCTATATATCATGGGAAAACACTTAATGGGATCCTCAGTTTCCTGACTTATAAAATGTAAACAAACGTATGTGCACCAAAATTAAGTAAGAACAGAATGGATGAGTACACTGGGCATGTATACAAATGCATACCCATTATGGCATTCTCAGGGTGGGGGAATAAAATGGTATGCTAGAGAGAGGATTATAGCACTACCTAAACCAGAATTTATAGCCATTGCTTACAAACTGGGGAAGCCTGGACTTGTGCCCCAGTTTCTACATTTGACTAATGAAAAACATAATATTCACCATAAACAGTTTCTTTGAATATTAAGTGAGATGTTATGGGAAAAGAACATGGCAGGATCCACTTCAACGTCCGATACTCATTGACCTGAATTCTTTGGATTTGCGCTATGAAGGCAAGACTCGAGTGGCTCTTTACCCTACAAATCTTAGCGACCCTTTCAAATAACTCCTTCTATCATAGTATTAAAATGAAATTGGATTTTGCACGTCTGTATCTGTGTTCATGAATATACACTTTGAAGATATCAATAGGTAAAGCAACAACCATTGTTGAGTCCATGTCACATTGTAAGTCAGTTTTGATTGTACTATTTCTTATGCTACTTTGTGTCTGTTAATATGTTTTTGTGCTTTTACTTTTAAAATTAAAAAAATAGTTTGTTCATATGCAATGTAACAACCATTGCTGAATTTCTACCATCTTGTTTAATGAAACTCTATATAATTTCTAATGTCTTTTACTACTTGTTATTACCTTTAATTGATCAATCTTGCATTCTTACATCTGGTAATCTGAGCAACTTCATTGAAGATAATAATATGTAATATAACAACCACTGTTAATTTCTATCATCTTGTTTTGAAATCCTGTATCATTTTTATTGTTTTTGTATTGAAAAAAAATGAAATTGGATAAGAAGTCATCAGCTCTGTACCTGTGCCAGTGGCCCCCACACTTCAATTACTACACATTCAATCTATAAAATTAGAATTTTTTGGTTGCCATGCAACCTGCTTGACACAGACTGTAATCTCAGACAGTTTACACATTTCAGGGCTTTGTTTCCCTTTCCTCTCAGATTTTTTAGTTTGTTTAATCTACTGAAATATAACAGCAAGGCATTCCAGGCAGAAGTCACCCTGGGAAAAAGGAGAACTCCTTTATTTCTACTTGAAGTAGCTCCACGTTGACAAACAGACCTGTAACTTAGCTTGGAATTCTAGGCACATACGCCAAGAGAAACAATGTCCGCCATGTGGATTAGGTCTCCAGGTCAGACAGAAAGGAAGGAAGGAAAAGCCACCAACACAATCCACATGGTCTCCCAGCTGTCAGATAAATAGTGCTAGCGTGAGATCTGCATTCTGGAAAGAAAGCACCTGACCCTTGGTGTCAAAATCAGTGCATTTTTAAACAGTTGAAATTTATGTTTTACCCCTTTATATTTGTTACTCAGCATTTCCCAATGACCACTTAATATTCCTTTTCCCAGATCTCACATAATGCCTTTTAATGAAACACTCTGCATAACCCTAAATTTATTCTTTTCTCTCACTGTCCCACTAAAGCATACTTTAAAATGACTCGCCTCCATGCAAACCTGATTCCCTATATCTTACTCATCTTAATTAGGGAGAAGCAAGAGGGTTAAATTAATCTGTAGCAAATTTAATTATATGTGATTTCCTCAGTGAACAATCCTTTATTTCTGCAAATAACATTTATTTTCCCAAGTCAACATCTAAATGCTGGGATTTCAAGACAGAAGACAAAGTCAAATCAAGAAAGGTGAGCTGTGCGCCTATGGGTGCAGAGCTGCCACCTACAGTGGCAGGTTCGCAACCCTGTCCCGATCCTACAGCCTTGGGTTCAAGCCTGGGGAACTTTTGGGGTGCCTCAGGGATGAAGTTCAGTCTGACCTTTGGGCCAAGGCTTACCCCAAAGTGACAAGTAGCTTCCAAGGGGTGGGCAGCTGTTCCTAATCAGTACAAGATGTGGCAGGGGTCTCTGGTACACGCAGACTGGTTTTGGGTAAAAGATAAAGGAGAGAGGCCAACTCTATTCGAGAGCATAGCCTGGTCCTGCCCTTTCTGCTTTCTCCAGCTTGCTTCAGTCCGTAGTTTCTGACCTTATAACATCTTTAGTTGTTCCAATTTATTCACCCTTATGGAATGTCTTCGCGGCAGCAGAGCCATATAAAGAAACATAGTGAGAACCACATACATGCGTATCGTGGGCCAGAGCCAACAGTGTTGAGAAGGAGGCTCTTTGAGTTGTTGGTGGTGGCAGTGGTGCTGATGGTGACAGCACATTCCCTAGTGAGCAGCCCTAGTTTTGCGCACTAGTTCTCTGCTGGTTGCTGTTGCCTGAGGAACTTCCCCAACTCTCTGAAGAGGTTCACACAGCTATTTAAAAACTGCACTGCACTCATCTTGCTTGTCTCCCTTTCTGCCTCCGTCCCTCTCTCTCTTCCTTGACCATTGGGAACATCTTTTAGTTCCTCCCAAATGCTAGCCGTCTTCTGACATCTAGAGGCTAGACCTCTGCACGCCATCTCTTTACTGGGATCCTTTGCCGTATTAACTTATCTGGCTAACTCCCATTTCATTCTTGGATTAAATGTCACTTCTCCCATGATCTTCATCAGTTAGAAAATTTCTCAGCCAAGAACGAGTTAAGTGCTACCATCAGAGGGCCTGAGAGCTTTTTCACTTTCCATCGTGATGACTTCTTTCCGCTGAAACACTGCAAGCTTTCTGAGGGAGGGACCCTACCTGCCTCAGTCAGGCTGTACGTCCAGCACCACTCACTTGGGAGATGTCCAGTGAATACTGGCTGGTGGACGTCCTTGCCATAACAATGGTACCTTTAGATCTTGCAGGAACAAATTGCTCCCTGGGTTTGAGAGAGTTTACCTGTGAAGATTAGAAAATGGTCTGATTTGGTTGTATGAGAGAATGAGCTACTTAATAATTCAGTTAGTAAGTCCCTATCTCCAAAATTCTTTGATATAAAAGTATGTGAAAAACTAAATGAGGAATAAAAGGTAATTTTCAAGTAAAAGTTGGATGGGAAGAAAGAAAAACATAGGCAAGCTGTCTGATAAGGGTTTAGGAGGGTAGAGAAGGTGAACGGTTCTAAGTATTTAGCCTACGGCGCTGGCATTTCCGTTCTCAGGAGAGCCCCTGAAAATGAACTGCTGTCTGCACCCTACTCCTGCCTCTCTCTTTTTCTCTTTCCTTTCTCTGTTGGAGATAAAAAAAAAAAAAAAAATTTGCATCTACCTCTAAAGGTCCGAAAGCCAACTGGTGCCATTCAGAGCAAAATGTAAACACGTTTATCCTATCGGGAAGCCAGAATTACAATGAAGGTATTTTTATAATAGAAAAGACTGAAGTGTAATGGGCCTCCCTTTTAATACACATTCTTCTCCCAGAAGAGACGCCAGGATCACAGCATTAAACCTTCTGCTTTTATAAGTCCATAAATGGGGCTGGGGATATAGCTCAGTGGAATAAGCGCTTGCCTAGCAAGCGCAGGGTCCTGAGTTCGATCCCCAGTACCGCCAAAAAAAAAAAAATATATATATATATATATATATAAGTCCATAAATGATACACTTGGAAAAGATACTTTATTTAGTTCACTTGTTTCCTTACCCTAAGAAGACAGGAAATTGTCCGTATAGCTATTTGGGATTATAAAGAGCTGGTGCTCCCCAAAGGCTCAGCAAGAATCATTGAGTTCTCACCCAAAGCCCAAGATTTCTCTCTCAGTGCGGGTTGGCAATTTGCTAAGCATCAAAAGATAGCTAGTTTGCAGGCTAATTGCTACTCGAGTGCGTAACTGCAATCATGATTTTGTGCATCTTTGCCAGTTGTACCCCACTGGTGTTTTGTATGGTGTGGCTACGTGGCGATCTCTTACCTATTCCTGGATGCTTGCATACCAGCGCTCACTTTCCTGGGCTGCAAAGCAGAGGGATTTTTCTTTCAATGCTTTAAGTCCCTTCTGGCAAAGGAAATAGAATGAAAACAGACTATTACCCATTTTTCTGTGATGGCAACAATTTTAAAACATAGCTATTTAAAAACAAAGTAACAGACTAAGGTTTAAAAGAAAACGAAGCCTGCTTCTCTGTTTGGGGGGCACTCACTGGGTAATCGCTAGACGCTGAAGGAGTCTAGGTGGGTAATGAGGGTTCGGATCCAATGCCAGCCACCTAAAGGCTGTTTGTGGAAGCCCAGAATGACAATAGCGGAGGATCATTTTCCTGCCTTCTGATTGCTCCTGCTTAGCTCTGTGGAATGGCTAGGATTTCCGCAGTCCGGGACTATGGGATATGCCTCCATCTCAGAGAAATGGTGTCTGGGGACTCCAGTTTACAAGAGTGCATGGGACTAGTCAAGTGCTAGAAAACAGGCTCCTCCAAGATCAAAGACCAGCCTGTTCATGACAGGGGTTGGGGGAGGGGCTAAATTATCTTTAATATTCACCTTGATTTGACTAAACATTAGGTAGTTTTCTTTCTGATGATAGGCCCCTAATTTACCCTGTCTTAGAGCATTTAGTTTATGAAATGTGGAGTTGTAAATTCTTTATCCACTCCTTTGAAATACAGTCAACTCTCTGCATCCTTGTGTTTCCATCAGAAAATGCAACCAGCTTCAGATGAAAGGCATTTTTAAAAAGCTCCCCCCAAATGTAACAACTATTTACATGGTATTTACATTATATTAGGTGTTATAGGTAATTTCGATATGTTTTAGGGTACATGGGAGGGTGTGTGTGTGTGCACGCAGGCTTTATGGCATTTTATAAAAGGGATTTGGGCATCCATTGACCTTGGTATCTCCATGGGATCCTAGACCTAATCCCCCATGGATTAATCCTCCCTAGGTAACCTCTCCCTTAATATCCTTTAAAAGCTTTGCATGAACTCCTGCTGGGTCTTACCCTCCCCACCCACCACCCACCATGACCAGCAGTAGCACCACCATCGTTTCAACAGAGCTGGATTCGGTCTGTCTCCCTCATCACAGTTCTCTTGAACAAACTTTTCCTTGCCTGCTTAATTATCTGCTACACTTTTTGCTTGCCAAAATTTCACACTGAAAGATGGGTAGTGAGGATATGGAAGGTCACTTAACAAGTTAGATATATTCATTTACTGGAGCTGCCCAAAGAAAACACCACAGATCAGGTGACTTAAGTGTCAGAACTTACTGTCCCACAGTTCTGGAAGCAAAAGCCAAGATGGAGGTGCTTACTGTTCTCTCCTTAGCTTGCAGATGTCTGTTTTCTGTCTGCGACTTGGTGTGGTCTTCTTTCCCCATGTGCATTCCCACTGTCTCCTTGTGGGTCCAAATTTCCTCTTCTCATAGATCAGAACTCATTAGGACCCACATGCATGACTTCTTTTTCACTTAGTCACTCTTTTAAAGGTCTTATCTCCAATAGAGTCATATATTGAAGTACTGGAGATTAAGAATTCAAGACACGAATTTTTAGCAGACACAGTTTAGATCATAACATCAAATCTCTATTTTTATTGTTCCTATCTCTACCACTCCCTTCACAGAGATAATTCTACCTTGCCAAGCTACCACCAAACTTGGAAGACTTTGTATGTCTCAAGGATAGCAATGCACACATCACTCGTTTCCTACCTTCAACACCTAAAGAGCAGTATGTGGATAAATATTCAGTGCCTGCAGGGACAGTAAGTTAAACACATGGAGACGCTGGGGCTCTGGGGTTGCGGTGCGGAGGTGGCCACGCAGCAGAGGTCACAGCTGTGAAAGATGGAGATAGTCGTTACAGAAGTTTAACTTTTGCTCCCCTACCTAACAAGTCACCTTGAAGTGGAAATTCTCTAATTATGTAATTATGGAAGTGACATAGTTGTATTAATTTTTCCCTGCAAGTGCAAATTAAGTAAAAGGCATTTACTACAGATGACGGTTTTGCTTACTGTATTTTGGCACTCCTTCTCTTTTAACAGGCCA
Organism: Dinomys branickii; assembly: GCA_004027595.1. Taxonomy (NCBI): domain Eukaryota; kingdom Metazoa; phylum Chordata; class Mammalia; order Rodentia; family Dinomyidae; genus Dinomys; species Dinomys branickii. The sequence goes on along the minus strand of PVLD010010096.1, from coordinate 29,190 downwards.
GCATTGATCCATCCATACAAATCACATTCTAAAAGGTTGCCGACAAAGGTTCAAATTGTACTTTAAAAGAATTTTATAAAAGGAAAAAGAAAGCTGAGAACTTCCCATTAGTGTCTGCATGAAACTCACAGTATTACCTCTGATTAGATTTTACTTTATATTGGAATAACCCAGAAGTTATAAAATCAAGATAGAGCGATTGTTATTACAAGATATATACACTCTTAAAAATTCATCTGACTCCTAATTTTAAAAATCGATGAGAATACTGTGAGCCAATTTGTCTCATTAATAACTCACTGCCTGTTAAGAATTCAGTGGTGTTCTCTGAAATAAAATTGAAAACAACATAGGCTTTTATGAATTAGGACCAAAAACACCTTTCAGAATGATAAAATTGTCCTTGAACAAACTGGAGTTAAAAAACCAAGTCTTGTTTTTGCCAAGCTAATGGATGCAGGAATAAGCAAAGAAATATGGACTGAGCTTTTGCATGGAAGTTGTGCTGTCCTGGCCAGTTTTTAAGAAACATATGTAAATATCAAGTTACTTTTCTATTGGATTTCATACTTCTTATGAATAATTTAAGCATATATTGTGAGGTTTTTGGTTTTTTTAACTTTCCATGAGAGATATATTTTTGGCTTTAATGAAAGTAGTTTTACAAGTTCATATAATTTGCCTCTTAAAGACCCTGCAGAAGGCAATGTGTTAAAGGCTCGGCCCCCAGCTTTTGGCTCTGTGAGTAGGTGGCGAAATCTTTACGAGTAGGGCCAGAGGGAGGATGTTAGGTTATTGGGGGTACTAGTACCCTGACCTCTCCTGTTCTCACTTTCACCCCCCAGCCACCATGAGGTGAGCAGTTTCTCTGCCACATGGCCTCACCAGGGTGAGCTGCACTGCCATAGGCCCAAAGGCAAAAAAGCCAACCAACTATGCACTGAAACATCCAAATCTGAGCCAAAGCAAATATAGCCTCTTTTAAAGTTTATTATATCAAATATTTTGTTATAGTAAGGAAAAGTTAATGTATCGATTTCATACACACACTCTAGGGCTGACATTAATATTTACTACATTGAATCATATTTATTCCTCATATCCATGACATTTGAGTCATCAGGCAGTTGCTCTTCTCTCATTCTATTCTCCTGGGCTATGTTATTACTTCCAGAGCACTTCTAGGCTCTTGTTTCCTAACTAAAGTCACAAACTTTTCAGCTTTTCATCTGACCTTGTCCTCCTTCTCCACTTGCTTACTTTGGTGTAGGTTAATACTCACTCTACAGAGCCACTAGTACTCTCAGTAACAATAATTACAATTGTCTTTACCTCGTATTTTCTGTGTGAGAGGAGCTGAGCACAGTGCATGTTATGACTTGTATCTAGATACCCCTCAAAGCCTCATGTCCTTATAAGTGGGGCTTTTCAGAGGTAGCTGGATTTAGGATAGGTTAAGAGTGTGTGGATGTGGACTGAGGGTATGATAACTAAACTAGTTCACTGATTGGTTTAGCATAGTGCTTGGTGTCCGTAATGAGAAGCCCCAACCAGGGTATGGGTGGCACCACCCAAAAGGATTGTAGCCTTGATGGGGCTAAAGAGAAAGGAAGGTTTGCCGCTTGCTGCTTGGCATGCTATGAACTGCTTCTCCTCTGTGATGCCCCTCTGCAATCTGCCCTGCTTGGAGCCAGCTGAATATAGACTGAAACCTCTGGAAACTGTGAGCGGAAATAAATCTTTTCTCCTTTAACTTGTGGATGTTGGGTATTTTGTCTCAGCAAGAAATAATCAAAGCAGCATAGAGTTAATTCATTTATTCTTCACAACAACCCTATGAGGTAATTGCTGCTGTTTGTTATCATTTACACTTTAAAGATGAAGGCTCTGAGACACAGAGTGGGATAAGAAACTTGCCAAGAACACACATTTAGCAGTAAAACCAGGATCTGAACATAGGTGGTCTGGCTTCAGAATCTTTAACTACTTATAAAAGTGATAGACATTCAATGTAATATGACTGGAAGTGCTACGTGATAACCCATGGAAACTGCTAGTAAATCTCCATGCTTTTTATTTCTTCCAAGTGAAGACACCTACAATAAATATATATTCTCAAGTCTTACACTGAATTATGACATGCATATTTGTGTTGTGAAACACTAACAGTTAAAATGCCTTTAATCTCCCAGTTTAAGAACAGAACAACTTGATCAGTACCCATCCGTGGAAAGGCCCTGGATTTGAAATCAGAATACAATTCGGCAGCAAGTGCTGTTAATAAAAGGAAAATATGTATTGAAAACCAGGTTAAATAACCCTAAGTTATTGCAGGCTGATCAGGTCTGCAATCTCCCAAGCTCATGGATGACGAAGGCTTAAATAAATGAGATAATGAAAATGATTTTAGGACTTCCAGGATGGGCTAACTCTTACAGCTTCAATATTTTCTGAGTTTAGCCAAAGACTTCTCTGGGCAGCCCATATTTATTCAGTTTTCAAACAAAGGAAGAGGAGACTCAAGAAACAGCGGGAATCTCACAGGACCTTGGGAGAATTTTCCCAAGTAGTGAATTTGCCAATCAGGAGAACTACCTTATCTTTAGGTTGGTATTTACTGTAGGAGTGTGGAGACCGCAGCTGCAGTCTCCTGTGGCTAACTGGGGTTGGAGCCAGATGGCCTCAGCTACGGTCTCCTTGTCCTTGAGGTGTCACAGCTTCACAGGCCACTACAGGACTCGGCAGTGACCAGTGAGCCATAGAGATTTATTTACTATAGGTTAACTGCCCATCTTTAGACAAGGTGCCTAAGCTTTGGACAACTCACCAATAAACACGGAAAGCCAATTGGTTAATATTAAATCCTGTGTAGAGCCACTTTGTAGTGGTCCTCAACAATATGGAGAGCCAGGCCATTCTTAAGTAGATGTCATTTATATAAAAAAAATTTAGAGGAAATTTTCAGCCACATTTTAATCACATACAAATAATGGACAAAACTCTCAAAGCAAACTCATCTCAAGGTCGTCTGAGGCACCTCCTTAAGGCACACAGATCCACAAAGTACGGCAGCCCCCTTCTTCCAGAGACACGAAGAAGACTGAGGACACCATCTGAAGAGCGAGAGCCAGAGCTGCAGTCAGTTGAGTTGTCTGTAACACTGGATCAGTTAAAAATATAAATCCTACCAACTGCAAACACGAAAGAGGGAAAGCAGGGAAAACAGACCAGGTTGTTAGCACCATGTTGTGTTTGGATTTAGCATTTAACAAGGTCCTTTGACATTTCTATTGCAACACAAACTGTATCTTATAAATCTAAACTTAAGATTTCCTATGCATGTACAGACCTGTTCAGTTTCATATAAATGGCTAAATGTAATTCTTGCATATATTATAATTATTTGGTTTTGTTTTCTCATGCTAGAAATTTTCTTTTCATTTTTCAACCCTATGATTTCAGCTATCCTACCCCAACTTTTGTCCTTCCAATTTGCTCCATGCTTTAAAATAATATGCAAGTAATTTGTAGCCTTATATGAATATAAAGAAAAATGTATATCTAAACTCGTATATAAATATATAATGCATGGTAAATATATGTACATATATTCATATATTCACAGCTTAAGTGTATATACATAATACATGTATTTTTTTCTCAGTCAAATCTTCCTTCTGTGTTCTCCAGACCTTAATCTGCAGAAATGAAGAGGGACTCAAAAAGGCCATGTACTGGTAAGATCCTGCTCTTTGCTTTAACAAAATACTACAAATTGAGTGGCTCATAAGCAACAGACATTTATTTCCCACAGTTGTAGGGGCCAGAAATCCAAGATCAAAGTACAGAAGACATGGTATCTGGTGAGGACACACTGTCTGTTAACTTGCTGATTCCATAAACACATGACTTAATCACTTGCCAGAAGCCTCACCTTAAGCACTAGGATTTCCACATATGAGTTTTGGGGGGACATGAACACGCAGTCTATTGAAGCACATCCTTCTTCTCCTTTCAGCATACCTCTCAAGTCTGCCTCTTAGGCCGTCAGAACTAATTCCACTGCAGCCCCTGGTTAAGAACTGCTTTACCTCTATTTAGTCGATAGCTACAAGTAGCCCAAAAACTTCAGACTTACCCTCCATGCCTTTGCTCTACTCAACCTCAGAGTTCCTCTGCAATTCTATCTCCTTCTCTTTCTTCCCTGTGGTCACCATAACTTCAGATCCAACATTAACAAGGTCTACTCTGCCTGTCGTTCTCTTCTTTGAATCCTTCCTTCACCTGTTGTTAATTTCCTGTGGCTGCTCTTACAGTTTGCTACCAACTTAGTGATCCAAAAGAGTAGAAACTCTTTGTCTCACAACTCCAGAGTCACAAGTCCAAATCAGTATCACTGGGCTGAAACCACAGTGTTAGAGGGCTTGCTCCTTCAAGAGAGAAGACGCTATCCCTTGCTTCTAAGGCCTCTAGTGCTCCTTGGCTTGTGTTTCTCTGATCCGTCTTCACATCAGCTTCTTTACATGCCTCCTCCTCTTCATCTGTGTCGGATCTGCCCTGTGGCTCTCTTTTGTATAGATGCATATATTTGCATTTAGGGTCCACTCAGATGATCTAGGATAATTTCCCCATCTCCAGATGCTTAACATAATCACAACTATAAAGACTTTTTAAAAAAATAAGGCAGCATTTAGAGGTTCCAGGGATCCATAGCTGATACCTTTGAGGACCATTATTCAGGCAGGAACCATCTCCTTGCTCTATTTCAAGCCCAACTCTTCCCTAGGGAACTGCTTCTGCTAAAGCACTCTTAAGATGGATGTTTTTGTTTCCATATCTCCACAGCCAAGGAGTAAGACAAGTGTCCTACTTTCTTTGCTCATTTTTCAAACACGGTCACTCTCTCCCATCAGGTAAATGCTCCCTGTAAAGTCTGTGCTATAATCCATAGCAACCACTCCCTTCCTTACAGCAGTCATCTGCAGAGCCTCACGTAACAGCTCCTAACTCGTTCCTCTCACAGCCTTGATGGTTTCAGCAGCAGGCATGCTGTCTCCCAGCGCTCTTTCTCCTCTGTCCCTGAACTTCCTTCAGTGATCTTGAGCCACTGTGTGCCTCAGCCTTCAGGTCCCCAATTACATCTGAGATCCTGTTAACAAAACAAATAACAAAAAGACAAACGAACTAAAAGAGCAACAAAACTGCACCCCTTTCAGTCTTCAGTTATAAGCTTAGTGCTCCTTAACCATTACTTTCTATTTTTCTTGCACCTTTTCTCATCACGCTCACTCCAAAAATTGTTTCTCTTGGACCTATAATCTCCTAATGAATCCCCTGTAAGCTTAACCTCACCCCTTTGACATCCTAGTCCTCACTTCACCCTACAAGCCCAAGCTTCTGTCATCCCAGTCTACTCTCTGCCACTCCACTCGTGCTCACAGATAGCCAAATGTGGAGATTAAAAAAACCTTGGCCAATTTTTCCGTCTAATTTTAAAAACTCAAGAAGAATTTTCAGGCTGCCAAGAAATTTTGCTGCATTCCCACAGTGATTTACTCTCCCATCCCCCTAGATGACTAATTCACAGTGTTTTCTCTCTTCAAACATCTGCTACTTTCTTCCACCTTCACCCACAGCCAATGATTTTTGCTTCACTATTCCACCATGAAAATGTAAGGAATTAGAGAATGTCTTACACACACACACATAGCACCACATTTGCCAACACCAGCATCTGAATCACATAGACAGCTCTCATTTTCATTCTTGATACAGGAGCTATTATGTACCTTCTAAACCCTTCTCTCCATCGCTCTGCTAAACTCCATTTCCACTTAGCTTCCTTAGAACCTCATTCTGGAATTGCTCCCTTTCTCCTGTACCATCAGATTTCCTTTTATCAGCTTGTTCTCACTGGCGTACATCTGTTCTGAAATATCCACCCTCTTAAAACTCAAAACAAGTCATCTTTTTCCAGCTCTCACCATATCTTTAGTCTTTCCCGCATTTAAATCAAAACTCTTATAAGATAGGACTGTAGGAGTCTGCTATGGCCATCATTTTCCCATTCTGCCTTGAATCCTTTCCAATCAGGATTTCCTCCACCCAGCTCCAAAATTCAAAAGAAAGTCTTGAAAAGATCATGTGTTCTTTAATGATCTTTGTGTCACTAAAGCCATGGACCCATTTTACTCTACCCAGCAGCAGTGCTTGTGGCTCTTCTTGAGTGGCTTTCTTGATCAGTTTTCCTGGATTTTAGTGTCTTGTTGCGCATTCTGCTTTGCTTATGGGTCATCCTTCCTTCACCACCTTTGCTGGCTGGTCCCCAGCCCTAACTTGGCACTGGTCTATGTGGTCACTATTCTATACCCACTGCCTTAAATGTTATACTAGACTCAGCTTGCCTATCTGAACCCTCATATAGTCAGGCATTTGTCAGCTTTACATATTCATAACAATGACATTTTGAACTTACAGTGACTGTTAAATATATACCCGGTGGCGTGTTCCTATTATAGTATCATCTTCAGGCAAAAAGCAGTTTCAATTAATTTCATGCTTCTAAGTGAAGACATTTTGCCTCTGGCACGTTGGCCATTCGTTTATTATGTCTTTAATAATCTAAGGCTTTTAAAAGAACTTATTAAATTAAAATGAAGTATTCAAAGACACAAAGACAGTCATGTCGAGTGAAGTGGAATATATGTAACAAGATTAAAAATTCACTCTTTTCTAAAAAGCAACAGAGAAATGACTCAAGATTTGTGATGTGAAATCAATCATCTTCTATGTAGGGGAACTGAGTATTTTAAAGGTTTAGAAAGAATTTCAAAAGAGAACTTTTGATCGTTTCATGTAGGCATAAATCAACTAGAAATGTGATCAAATTATAATTTCAGGTAAATAGCCTCATTAATAATCCAACAAGCATTTCCCAAGGCCCTACACATGGAGAGATGACATTGCTGATTCTGAGGATACCTGGAAATCTGACTTTGTGTTTTGTCCAAGGTAAGAGAACCAGGATTTAAAGGCTGCTTAAAGTTCAAAATGCCTCCAAAGACAGCTAAGACTGCTTTGTTTGCTGATGGCTCTCACCTGGTTTAACCAGGTAGCCTGCCAGTTTTTGCTTAGCATTTAAAAAAAAAGAACCCACTGGAATATCTGCCTCACTTCTCTAGAATTAAGATTCATCACAGAATCTTGGTAGTTCAATTCAGAAAGGAAATACATGTCTATGCGAATAAACAAAAAACTCCAGAAGGTTCTTGTCTTGTTTTTGGATTCATAATGATGACAATTATGTTTCTTTTTGTCTTATTAGCTATAATACTTATCTTTAAATAAAAGTCTTACATAAATGTGCTCCATACAGTCATAGGAATCTTAAAAATCCAGAGCTTGTGCAATCTTTGCACCATATATACTTAGCAATACCCACATCAGCAGAAACCACCCCTACTTCCTCCACAGGATAGCTTTCCTGCTTTGTGAACTTTACAGAATATATAGCCTCGTCTGTCTTCTTTCACTGAGCATGATGTCACTGGGATTCATTTATGTTGTGCATCAGTTCTTTTTATTTCATTCCCTTGAAAAGATATACCATACATTATTAACCTATTCTCCAGTTAGACAGCGGGATTAGGTGTTTGAGTGGGCGCTATGATAAAAATAAAATGCTACAAACGTACTTACGTGGCATTTTTGTAGTTGTCATTTTGTTCTGTTTGTAGATATATGCAATCATTGCTTTTTGATGTACATGTAGGACTCAAATTGTTGGGTTATATGTTAAACATGCCTTTAACTTATTAGAAATTTATAAACACCTTTCCATGGTGGATGTGCCAAATCTTCATCAACTTTTCTTGGTAAATCTTTTAATTTCAGTTACTGTGGTAGGTTTTTAGCGCTATCCTTTTGTAATTTAATTTATAAGACTTTACTTCTCTCCGTGCTTCATTTGGAGTAGTTTTTATGTGTTGTTTTTATGTTCATAAGTCTTTTCTACTGTGGTGTATAATCTGCTGGTAAATTAATCCAATTTATTTTCTTTTAGCTATTGTGTTCTTCAATTATAAACTTCCCATCATATTTTTTTCATAGTTTTAATTCCTCTATCTAAATTTTCTTGCTGTATTCATGCTTTTATGTACAACCTTAAAATATTAACAGTATCTGTTTTAAAGCCCTTATATACTAATTTGATCATCTCTATCATTCTGGGTAACTATCTTTGACTCTGTTTCATGGTATGAACCGCAGTGTCTTTGCTTTGCATATCTGGTAACATTTATTATATATTGAATGATATGAATTCTATGTTATTAGGTGTGAGAAATTTTCTCATAACAATTAATTTTTTTACTGATTTATTAATGTGTCTTAAACTGATTTATTTAAGACACATTTTTAAATTTTTTTAGAGTGATGATATTCATTTCTCAAAGGCTGGATAATATCCATTCTTAAATCTTGGATGTTTCTGGGAGTTTTTTTTCAACTAAAAGTCATAGTATTCGATCAGAATTTCTAATTCCAACCATAACTCTGATATTAATCTCCCAGCCTTATATAATTTCCAGTAGTTCTTCAACTTGGACTTGCAACTCTTGGTAATTATCCTTTGCCCAGTTGGTTTCTTTTCCCAGTGTTGTACACACTTAACTTTGTGCAATTACAGCTTGATAAGCGCCAAAGTGTCAAGGGGACTCCTCCACCCAGTTCTGCAACTCTTCTCAACACTGTCCTCACTGCTGGTAACCTGCCTGGCAAATCCTAGCTCACCAGCAGCCCAAGATTGCAAAGATGTTTCGATAGCGTTGAGAGACTGTCATGCCCTAGTAGGATTCCCTTCTGGGCCACAGTCTAAAAATTGCCTTAAAGCAGAAAGCCAGGGCAATTTTTAAAAATTTTTTTAAAGAAAGAAAGCATGTTAACAAACAGACATCCATTCACAAAACAGCATAAAAACAATACAAGCAATGCAGAATTACAGACATGGTGGTAGGAAATTAACAGTGGTTATTGTATTACATACTGATATCTTCAGAGTGGTTTCTCAGGAAAACAAATAGAGATGTGCAAACTTGATCAAATAATTAGTCATTAACTTATCCTTTCAGTAAAGCGATAGAAGTCAGTACAGCTATACCAGCTATCCTGTATATACATATGTACATAATTTCCCCTTCAGAAAGTAAGGGCAATTCCAAGACTTGCCTTGTTGGTTTCTCTTCTCTGAGTGATTATAGTCATCTGCTATTTTATGTAATGTCAGAATACCATTTTTATATATTTTATCCAGTTGTAATGTTGTTTATGGCAGTATGGTAATATATTGCCAGTTATTCCTATATGAATAGAAGCAAGAGTCTGTCTACATTGAACATCTTTTTATATGCCTACTGGCTATATATCTATTACTTTACTGAAGTGCTTATTTCATCTTCTGCAAGAGCTCTTTATACATTCTGAATATTTAGTTTTCTTTACAACCGTTAGGCTTATGGCACATATTCTCTCCCAGTGTGTTGTTGCCCTTTTAACTTTTTTATTTGGAAGTGAACTTGTAATGTAAGAAAACATTAGGTAGGATAACTAGAAGTCTTAAGGGAGTTGTCTCAAAAAGGAGCAGTAATCCCTTGCTCAGTTTTTAGACCTCATGTAGGCTTATTTGGGGGCTTTTGCTTTGTTTTAGAACTTGCTGACTGGAAATGTCTGTGTCCTCAGAAGGAGATTCATGGCAAATATACATGACAATGACTCATTCAATTCTTCTTCCAAACAAATTTAACAACTTTTGCTCAAGTAACTAAATACTGGAGTGAAATAAGCTATCAAACATGTTTAGAACTCTTAGCCATGCACTGATACCAGCATCACCATGTTCCCTTCCAACCTTCAGTTTATAGTGGGAGCAGTGGACAGCTACAAAATAAATGAAATTCCATCCAAGGGCTGTCTCACCCCATCTATTGGGAACATAGATGTACCTTGTCATCATTTCTCTAGGTTCCTCCTATTAATTCAGGTGGAAATGCTTGGTGGTTGGAAGTGTTGGTCAGTTTTCCCTTTGCTGGGACAAAATCTCTGACACCTACCACTTAAAGGAGGACAGGGTTATTTTACCTCACAATTTGAGAGGTTTCTGTCCATCAAATATAGAACCAAGATAGAGCATCACAGCAGAAGGACACAGTGGAATTAAGTTGCTGCCGGGTACCTGGGAAGCTGCAGGAGAGGGAAGGGCCTAGGAGTCTCCAAGACATAGCACCACAGACCACTTCCTCCAACTCAGCCCCACCACCTAGTGGTCCATCCCCCGTGAAACCTCATGAGTAACCCATTGATGAGGTTAAGGCCTTCACAGCTCAGGCACCTCCCCAGGAGCCCCTTCACCCCGTCAAACTGACAGTCAAGGTTCCCAGGCATATTGGCACAATCTGCACATGGGCTGTTGGACCTGTAAATTACAGCATAATGAATCAATTGGAAACACCCGCAACTCCTTCCTGCAGTCAAGATCATAAATATTTTATCGGATGGCAAAATTGTGTTCCACTCTTAGGTGATACTTCTTATTCTGTCTATTTAATTCTGTACCCTGGCCTATGCAGAAACTAGAATAACTGCAGACTACTGAAACCTCAGCTAATTAATAGCCTTGCCCACAGCTGCTGTGCAGAATTCCGCATTTTGCTAGAGCAGATTAACATGGTCTGTGGCATTTGCAGTCAGCCTGTAGGAAAACAGGATCAGAAGCAATTAATGTTGCCATGCAACAGGAAATAGTACACATCTACGGTTTCGACTTTGTCCTAGGTTAACTTGTCTGCTTTTATCGTAATAGGGTCCATAGGGATCTTGATCCTTTGGCATCCCAACAGAACACCTCCAGTGTGTAATATGCTGCCACAAGAATTTGAAGAGCTTTGTGAGGATTTGTTGTCTTTTTCATGGTGGGAAGTACACAAAGTAGTAACTTGTTCTTCGATTTGGATAGCATGTCAGAAAGTCCCTAACCATTAAGCTTTGGAAAACTTTTATGTATGTCAGGCCTCTAAATTCCTGCAAAGCTTGTCCTCTGGCATCTGGATTGCATGTGTTTGATCAAGTTCTTCAGTGCACTAGCTACTTGTTGCTTATCTGCCCTAATTAGCATGGTGGCTTTGGCACAGTCAGGTCCATGCAGCACAAGGGGCAGAATTTCTTCCACTTTAGCCTGAATTTACTACAGAATCTTCTCCTGTGGGACTGTAAACTGGCAATCAGCCTGGAGGGCCATCTGGACATGCCCCAAAATATCACACTGATTAACTACGTAGATGATGTCATGCTAAATCAGGGCAACAATTAAATTCACCGTAAGCTGAAATGATCCATCTGGATGGAGCACTAGTGTAATTAGAGTGCACAAAAAAATGAATGAACTGTAGCCCAAACGCCTGCGTTACCCCACACTGTTGCACCAGTACCAATGTTTCAGCTCATGTCTAAGGTCATTTAGGGAATCTCCTATGACCATCTCATGGTGTTGCGGCAAAAATCAAAAATCGCGTCGAACTCCTCAGGGGATCAAAAAACTCATTCAGAACAAATGGAGTTTTAATTAATTTTAATTTAGGATCAATTTGGACCAGTCATTGCCCCCCATTCCCGACCAGAGAATGTGGCACTTAACTGCCTTTGTTCTCACCTTATATACATTTTTGGTTTCCATGGTAATAGATTGGAATGTCTAGGCCTGGCCATAGTTGTTTACCTTGCACCATGTGACCAGGTCAGGCTCTGGCCATAATGATATATATACTTTAACAATTCAGGCAAGGAGAAGAATT